>PVKA01037740.1:0-20786 GCA_004027165.1 Ctenomys sociabilis | reverse complement strand
TTTTTTTTTTTTTTTTTTTTTTTTTTTTTTTTTTTTTTTTTTTTTTTTTTTTTTGTCTTTTTGAGACAGGGTCTCGTTATGCAGTTCAGGCTGGCTTTAAGCTCACTTTGTAGCTCAGGCTGGTCTCGAACTCACAACAATCCTCCTGCCTCAGCCTCCCGAGTGCTGGGATTACAAGCATGCGCCACCACGCCCGGCTTAGGACAACAATTTTGACCTCATTAGTTTTACTACTTTTTTTCATATGAAGATGAAAATGATAAAGCATCATTTTAGTAAACTATGAGTAGAATTTAGAACAACTATAGCTAAATAAATGGCTTAGCTGAAAGCTAAATTCTTCTCTATTTCTGTTGGATAGACTTTGCTTTACAAGTCTCCAAAAACAAGACAGATTCACAACAGTCTCACATTTGGAGAAATGAACCTACTCTACTAAGAAGAGAAATAGCTGGAGTGATTTATTGAGTTCTAATATGTAATATCTGATTTCTGTTCTGTGCTTGGATCATACCTTCAAAACAGTTGTAGGATCATATAATGTTTTGTTTTGTTTTTTTAAATATGCTAAACCAACCATAGTGGTTTACACTTGTAATCTTAGGATTCAAGAGATTGAACCAGAAGGATCACTGTAAGCTCAAGGCCAGCCTGGGCTAAATAATGAGTTATATAGGTAGACACTATCTCAAAAGAGTATACTAATGCTATCTGCTTTAAAGTAAAGAACATTCATTAATAATGCATGTCATCACCAATACCACACCAGTACCAAAAATATCCATGTATATATTTGGATTTATCAGCTCTCAGAGACAAAATAATGTAAGGATTTCTTTGTGTTTAAAAAAAGTCCAGTTTTATCATGAGGACTTTGGTAAGTTAAAACCATCTATTGTAATTCAATCTATGCTTCTTAGTTTTCTTGTTAATATCTACCTGTGAACCTGGATTTACCATAGATTAAGTTTGCTTGTTCCTCATCTTCAAATTTGACATACTTCATCCTCCAGTTAGAAGACAAAAATTCACCTATGGAAAACATATTTTATACTATAGCAAATTTAAACTCGTTTTCACAATATTTCTGTTCTAGGGTATAAGACGAGAGGAAGATTAAATGAAGAATTACCTGACCATGACTTTCCTTCTATTTTGGGGGACTTGGGTTCACAGGATTTGTCTTTATAAACATCCTTTTTTGTCATTTCTAAGAGGCATGAAATAAAATGCTTATGAATCAAATATTTTATGTTCCATTACATATTCTATTAATAAGAGAAAGGTTTTACCTATAGAATATCAAAAACATGAAGCACTTCTCCATATGTGTTTTTATTATAAGTGACCACAATGAAATAACTTAATAAGAGAAGCTTTGTGGCAAAACCTGTTTTTCCCTGTTGTGTTCCAATTTGATCATTTCCCATCCTCCCGCAATAAGGTATCACTATATATGTACCTAAATTCTGACCAATGAGATTTAAATAAATATTTTAAACACAGTGTTTTCTGTCTTAAATATGACTTTCAGAAACTCTTCTAGACTATATATCCTTTAACTAACTGGAAAAAATAAACAGAGCCCATTTCATAGCTGAAATAAAAGACAATTTTAAAAGTGTTTTCTAATATCAGATACCACATTCAGAGCAAAAGGCCTTCCTATCCTTTTCCAAAAACCCAGTTAAAACACATGGACATTAAATATTGCTATATTTACCCCTTATTATTAGGCTTCTATTACACATGAAGTTTTAGGTAAACTTATGATAGAGACATTTTAGCTTGCACTTAATTGACATGTCAAGGTTAGCCTGATTTTGAGTACCAAAATATGTCTGAAGCTTGTATGACCTGCTATGCCAAAAACCTACAATTTTATTGAATATTTTCTGAAAATACTTTAAAAATTACTCTACAAAATAGGGAGAGGAGAACTGAATGTGTTCAAAACCCATGAATAATTCTTCCTCTTATGTGTGCTCCCCAAAAACTCTTTGTGAAGAGATTTTAAAGTACTTAGAGAACATAGCCTCCCAAGCATTTGTCTTTTTTCTGAACACCCTACCTTTGGCTGATTGTGAAGTTGAGTCTCTGTCCCATTCTGATATTGTCTTTGTATGTAGTCCTTCTGCTGACTCTTTGTGTGGTCCTATCATTATATCTCTGAGTGAATCTTGCTCTGGAATTGATACTTTGTGTAATTTTTGTTCTGTAGCTGATGCTCTATGTGACTCTTGCTCTGCAGTTGACCCTCTGTGTGACCTTTGGTCTACAATGGTTGGTCTCCGTGACCCTTGCTCTGCGGTTGACCCTCTATGTGACCTTTGTTCTACAATGGTTGGTCTCCGCGACCCTTGATCTGCATCTGATCCTCTCTGTGATTCTTGATCCATCATTGACTCTCTATTTGACCCTTGCTCTGCAGTTGACCCTCGGAGTGATCCTTGTTCTACAATGGTTGGTCTCCGTGACCCTTGATCTTCAATGGACCCTCCCTGTGATCCTTGCTCCATCTCTGACTCTCTGCGTGACTCTTGATCTACAGTAGATCTTCTCTGTGATCTTTGTTCTACAATGGTTGATCTCCGTGACGCTTGCTCTGCATTTGACCCTCTCTGTGATTCTTGCTCCATCACTGACTCTCTGTGTGATTCTTGCTCTGCAGTTGACCCTCTATGTGACCTTTGTTCTACAATTGTTGGTCTCCGTGACCCTTGCTCTGCAGTTGATCCTCTCTTTGAACCTTGCTCCATCAATGACTCTTTGCGTGACCTTTGCTCTGCAGCTGATCCTCTGGGTGATCTTTGTTCTTTAATAGTTGATCTCCATGGACCTTGGTCTGCAGTTGACCCTCTGTGTGATCTTTGTTCTACAGTTGATGCTCTGCGTGTCTCTTGCTCTGCAATTGAGCCTTTCTGTGATCTTTGTTTGACTATTAACTCTCTATTTGATGCTTCTTCTACAGTTGATTCTGTGATGCTTCCCTGTTCTATTACTGATTCTTTGTACAAGTTTTGCTCAGCGTTTAATTCTCTGTCTTCTTCATTTGAAACTCTTTGTGATCCTAGACCTGCAGTTTTTCCTCTTTGCTCTTTGGGTGTTTGTGGCGGTGCTGTTGATATTTTCTGTTCATCATATTTTGATTGATCTTTTGGATCTTCTAATAATTTATTTGGTGTTCTGTTATGTTTTTCAGAAAGTAATGCATTCATCTTTAAGAGTACTTTATCAAAGCCTTCATAAATGTGATTTTGATCATCCATGTCACCCCAGAACTCAAGCAAGTCTATCTCTTCAAGCTCAATGAATGGCCCTAATGCAGAAAACAAACAATTAATCTACTCAAGCAATTGATCTTCACAACACACTAGAGTTATTAAATTAGTATAAAAAAGCATTGATCACAGTGATTTTTAATATAGTTCCATTTCTTTAAAGAAATACCAGTAACCTTTTGCTGCAACCTCATAAAAAAAAAAAAAAAAAAAGAATGCTCAATATTTAAAGAACGTCCACTGATGAGCTTGGATGAGCTATGGCTACTTATCTTACCATCATAGAAACCAGGTACACAGAGGACAGCTGTGGGAGCTGGTGAGCCCTGTTCCACCCCTCTCCCCACCATTGTCAGAGCTCAGCTGAACTGTGACTTCCTCTCCCATCATTGCTACCATAGTAGCATTGCTGAGCTGCTGCTGATTTTCCCACCAGTAGCAGGAGCCCTACTCTGTGCCCCCCCACCACTGAGAAAGCTTTACAGAACTTTGGCCTAACAATTATCATCAGATCCCTCTTGAACTGTGGCTTGCCCTTCTTCACCAAAGTGGAAGCCAAGCTGAACCTCACAGAGTGGAAGCTTTGGCAAGCCTACTCTGCCCTTCCACTCTCATGGAAGCCTTGCTAACCCACACCCTGCACCTTTATCATCACTGCTGAGTCAGGATGAACATTTGAGTTTCAAAAATGTCAAAAACAATGAGCAAAAGGCAATCTCATACCTCCAGCCCACCCAGAACAAGTCCAGGAGACAAAGTAGAGAAGAAATGAGAAGTCACACATCTGAAATTTCTGGAATGATAGCAACTGGAGTAAAGCAATAACTCTACCATGTTATGCAGGATATCACATCAGAAACAATCTCTTAGGTAAAAAAGAAATGACAACAATCATGAAAGAATTGCTCAGTACATTTAAAGAAGTACATAAATACAAAAATAGAGGGGGAATACAAAAATGATGGAAATATTGAATGAATGATAGAGGAAAGAATTAGAATGCATGAAACAGATTAAAACAAATATCCAGGACATTCAGAATTCAATTGAAAACTAGCAAAACTACTTGAACAAAACTAAAGATAGATTTTTAGACCTTGAAGACAGCATTGCATTTAGTGATCACAAAAGGAAAGATTTCTTAAAAATGATAAGGAGCCAGGAAATAACAATTAAACAGCTGTAAGATGTGAAGAAAAATAATATAAGTGTAATAGGTATCAATGAAATAGCTGGAGTCCACACAAGCAAAAAATAAGAAAAAAAAAAAAAAAAACCTGTTTGCGGAAGTGGTAACAAAAAATTTCCCAAGCATGAGAAAAGAACCTGACATACAATTTAGTGAGGCATACAGAACTCCAACTAGCCATAATAATAATAAAGATCCAGACACATAATAATCAAGATCCCAGAAATTCAGCAAAAGAACATGATAATAAACACTATTAGAAGAAACAGATCATCTATAATAGAAAGCCCATCAGAATCATGGCAAATTACTCAATAAAGGTCATCAAATCAAGAAGAGCTTGGAATGAGATATTTCAGGTCCTGAAAGAAAACAACTTCCAGCCAAGATTAATGTACCCTTCAAAAGTATCTATCAGATTTATTGGAGAAATATGACACTTCCATAACAAACAAAAACTGAAGACATTCAAGACCACAAAACCAACTCTACAAAGTGTACTGACAGTTATTTTAAAAGACATCATGATCACATCACAACTTTGAGAAAAACAACAGAAAGGAACTACCACCAAGCAGAGTAAGCAGTTAAACAGAGGAGGAAAGGAGAGATCTTATAGTAGGAAAATTACATGACAAAGATAAACCAATACATATCAGTATATGTTGATGTAAATTATCTTAACTCACCAATCAAAAGCAGCAGACTGGCAGAGTGGATCAAGAAACAAAATCCAATATTATTCTGCATACAAGAAACATTTAACTCAAAAGGAAATTAATGGAATGAAAGTGAAAGGATGAAAAACAATTTTCCATGTGACAGGAACACAGAAAAAATCAGGAGTAGCTATTCTTGTTGACAATTTCAACTTCAAACTAAAAGTGATTAAAAGAGAAAAAGAAGGTCACTACATACATGTTAGGGGGAAACTGCAAGAGGAAGAGATAGATAACAATTATAAATATATATGTGTACCCATTGTAGGAGCACCTATATAAGACAAATTTTAGCAGATATGAAAAATCAAATGAGCAATAACACGATTGTATAGGAGACTTTAACATCCCATTGTAACAAAGGGATAGGTCAACTAGGCAAAAAAAAAAAAAAAAAAAAATTAGCAAAGAAATAACAGAACTAAATCAAACTTGTGAAGAAATGGACTTAGTAGACTTTTACAGAGTGTTCCTCCCAACAGCATCAGAATACATATTCTTCTCAGCTGCACATGGGACGTGCTCTAAAATAGACCATATACTAGCTAGCACATACAACATGCTTAAGTAAATACAAAGGAATTGAAATTATCCCATGCATATTATCTGAACATAGTGCAATGAAACTAGAAATTATTGACCAAAGAAACAGTAAAAGTCAATAGAAACATGGAAACTAAATAATACCTTCCTGAACAATCAATGGGGTCACAGATGAAATTAAAGAAGAAATTAAACAATATTTATAATAAACTGAAAATGCAGATACAACTTACTAGAACCTGTGGGATGCATTGAAAGCTCTCTTGAGACAGGCCTGAGACAGCAGGGCCCATCCGCCACCCTCCTCGATCCCGCCCACGTCCAGTCCCAGAGACCGGCCTGAGACAGCGGCTGACTCCAGAGGCCTCCTGGATCCCCCCGCCCCCCAAGCTCTCCCAGTGAGTGGGAATTTGTGCAACTCACCAGGCTTCCCAGATCACTGCGTATGTGGTGAGTCTGAGGGAGAGCCTTTGGCTTCTTCCCACCTACGCTACCTGGATCCCCACCCCGAAGCCCTCCAAGCCAGCGACCTGCCTGAAACCTCAGGACCCACTCACCAGCACCTCCCCAGATCCCCTACCCTAAAGCCCGCTGAGCAAGTGGGAATTTCCCAGACTCCCTGGGCATCAAAGTTCAGTGAGTGTAGAACTCCAGGCCCTCCGTGCTGGAGAGACATTTCCCAGGGATTCCCTGCCCCCACCTCACCCCACGGCCGGAGACCCAGCGCAGCTCAGCTGGTGAGAACTCCAGGCCCGCAGCTCCAGAGAAACATTTTCCAGCAATTGCTTGTCTACCCCACAGCCCCAGACCCAGTGCAGGTTGGCCTGGAGTGAGAGCTCCAAGCCTGCCACACCAGAGGGACATTTCTCAGCTATCCCCGGTCCCATCCTGTGGCCCAAAACGCAGCGCAGCTGGGCCTCTGAGTGAGGGCTCCAGACCTGCTGCACCAGAGGGACCTTTCGCAGCCTTCTCAGGTTCTGGCCTGTAGACCCGGACCCAGCACAGACTGGCTGACCCAGTACAGCCTTCCTGGTGAATAAGATCATCCACTATCCTTTTGGGAGCCCAGCAGACCCACCAAAGCCTAGGCCCACCCACCTAAAGAGCAACTTGCCTGACACAGGAGGGTTGACTCTGGCAATTTTCTGGATCCTTGCCCCAAAGCCAGCCAAGACAGTGGGAATTTTCATTACCTGCTCTGCATCCCAGTTCGGTTCGTGCTTGCCTGACAAGAGAACCAACAGAGGGGAACCACAGGAGCTGCAGCAAAAAGGAACTGAACATAACAGCTGGATCCAGGATAGGCATACCTGGATAATCTCAAACTTAATAGACTGGCACCTAAATCTCATAACAAGCTAAGGTTATAGCTGCACCAAAGCTCTACATCAAAGGTCAAAGGTCAGTGCTATACAAAACGACAAAGACAAGGGAAAAAATGCAATCCCAGACCTTGAGTGGACCAGTAAGGGCAGAGGACACTAGTTCAGCTGCAATGAATGAATTAACAGATACAGCAGCAAAGGAACAACAGCAGAAAGGTATAGAGGAAATCAGACGAGAAGTAATTCCCCAAATTAAAAAATAAATATCTGAATACATAGTATCTGAAATAAAGAATCAATTCCAGAAACATTGGGTGGAAAAACAATGCTCACCCAGAACAAGTGCAGAGAGCACTATTCCAGCTGAAACGTACGAATTAACAGCATCTGAAGCAAAGACAACAGTAGAAAGGTCATAAGGAACACAAAACAGAAATAATTTCTGAAATCAAAAAAGAATTCTTTAAAAAAAAGAATTATTTGAAATTATAGCATCTGAAATACAGAAACAAGTCTGGAAATATACACAGGAAACCCAACTTGGAAGAAACTCTGCAGAAAAAGAATTAATAACTACCTCTAAAGAAGAAATGGATAAAAAATCGAGGAGATCAGAAATATGATTGATTCCTTGAATGAGCAATACGGAAAAGAAATAGAACACATGAAACACAGTCAAAGAGATATAGAAGAACTAAAAATAGCAATCACAAGCCTGCAAAACTGAGTGAAAGTGAAGACAGAGTTTCAGATCTTAAAGACGCTGGTGCGGCTAGTGAAAAGATGAGAAAGGATCTCTTAAAAACAACGAGGACGCAGGAAAAAATAATCCATCACCTGCAAGATGATGCCAGGATGAACAATGTGAGAATAATTGGTATCAATGAGAATGAAGGAGTCAATACAAATGACATAAAAAGAATTTTGGGAAAAGTAATCTCAGAAAACTTCCCAAATATGAGGAAACAATCCAACATTCAGGTCACCGAAGCATACAGAACACCAAATAACCTCAACCCAAGTAGAAACACACCAAGACATATAATAGTTAAGATCCCAGAAATCCAACACAAAAATAGTATACTGAAAGCTGCTAGAGAGAAGAAGCAGATGACATTCAAACGAAAATCTATCAGAATTACAGCTGACTTTTCTACACAAACAATGAAGGCAAAGAGAGCATGGAGCAGAGTTCTTCAAGTCCTACACAAAAACAATTGCAGCCCAGACTACTATACCCTGCAAAACTCTCTTTGAAGTTTGATGGAAAACTGAAATACTTCCATGACAAAGAACAGCTAAAGAATTTCATGATGACAAAGCCATCCCTTCACAGGCTGCTGAAAGATGTTCTAGAGAGAGACTACAATGACCAGAACTCCATAAATGAGAATGGAAGGAACCCACTAAACAGGACAGACAATTAAACACAGGATACAAAAGAGTAAACAACAGCAGGTAAATATGAGAAACATAAGTCAGCACATTTCAATTATAACCATCAATGTAAACAGACTCAATTCTCCAATTAAGAGAAATAGACTGGCACAGTGGATTAGGAAACAAAATCCAACAATATGCTGTATACAAGAAACACACTTAACTCAAAAGGACATTCATAGGCTCAGAGTCAAAGGATGGAAAACAATACTACATGCCCCAGCACCTCAGAAAAAAGCAGGAGTAGCAATTCTGGTCTCAGACAGTCTCAACTTCAAATCAAGAATGATCAAATGACACAAAGAAGGCCACTATATATTGGTCAGAGGAATAATTCAAGACAAAGAGGTAACACTCATAAATATCTATGCACCAAACACAGGAGCACCCAACTATGTAAGACAAATCTTAATGCACATGAAAAACCTAATGTCTAAGAACACAATCTTAACAGGAGACCTTAACACACCCTTATCTCAAAAAGATAGATCAACCAGACAGAAAGTTAGCAAAGAAGTAGCAGAACTGAACCAGAGCTTGAACAAATGGACCTGGTGGACATATACAGAGTGTTCCACCCAACCACAGCTGAATATGCATTTTTTTCAGCTGCACACGGGTCATTTTCCAAAATAGACCACATACTAGTCCAGAGGTCATGCCTAAGTATATGCAAGAAAATAGAAATTATCCCATGCATATTATCTGACCACAGTGCAATGAAACTGGAAATAAATGACAAAAGAAACCACAAAAAAACGCTAAATTCATGGAAACTAAACAACACCCTACTCAGCAATCAATGGGTCACAGCAGAAATATAACAAGAAATTCAACAATATCTACAATTCAATGAAAATTCAAGCACAACTTACCAGAATTGATGGAATGCAGTGAAAGCAGTTCTTAGTGGGAAAAATCATAGCTATGAACTCAACCATTAGGAAAGCAGAAGGGGAACAAATTAGCACTGTAATGCTGCACCTCCGACAACTAGAAAAAGAGCAAATAAAACCCAGAGCGCAAAGATGGGAAGAAATCATAAAGATTAGAGCAGAAATTAATTCAATTGAGATGAAGAAAACAGTTCAAAGAATCCACAAATCAAAAAATTGTTTTTTTTTAAAGACTAAATAAAGTTCATAAGCCTCTAGCCAACCTCATCAAAAAGAGGAAAGAAAAAATTCAAGTACATGCAATAAGGAATGAAAAGGGTGAAATCACCACAGACCCAATGAAAATTCAAAAGACTGTCAATAGCTACTTTGAGAATCTTTACACTCACGGAATAGAAGACAGATGAAATGGACAGATTCCTAGAAAGGTATAAATTCCCAACTGAACTGTGAAGATAGAACAACTCTCAATAAGTCAATAACAGCCTACGAAATAAGAAATGTAATAAAAAGCCTACCGACAAAGAAAAGTCCAGGTCTTGATGGATTCACAGCTGAATTCTGCAAGAAATTTATAGAAGACATAATCCCTACACTCCTTAAACTCTTCAATGAAATTGAAAAGGAAACAGTTCTCCCGAAATCATTTCTGGAGGCAAGTATTATACTGATTCCAAAACCAGGAAAGACACAACTAAAAAAGAGAACTACAGGCCAATCTCCCTCATGAACATAGATGCAAAAATCCTCAATAAAATCCTAGCAAATAGAATACAGCAAATCATCAAGAAGATCATACACCATAAACAGGTAGGATTCATCCCAGGGATGCAAGGATGGTTCGATATTCAAAAATCAATAAATGTAATACAGTATATTAATAGAATGAAATCTAAAAACCACGTGATTATCTCAATTGATGCTGAGAAAGCTTTTGACAAAGTCCAACACTCATTCATGTTCAAAGTCCTACAGAAAATTGGAATAGATGTACTCTACCTCAACTTGATAAAAGCCGTCTATGACAACCCAAAAGCTAATATAATCCTAAACGGGGACAAACTGAAATCTTTTACTCTTAAATTGGTACAAGAGAAGGATGTCCTCTATCATCCTCTGATTCAATGTAGTTTTGGAATCCTTAGCAACAGCCATTAGAAAAGAGGGAGAAATAAAATAATAAGAATAGGTAAAGAAGAAGTTAAATTATCATTATTTGCAGATGACATGATACTTTACCTGGAAGACCCCAAAAATTCAACCAAGAAACTACTAGAACTGATATGGAATTTCAGTAGCATAACAGGATACAAAGTCAGTACTCAAAAGTCAATAGCATTCCTCTACACAGATAACAAACACACTGAAAGGGAAACAATAGAAACAGTACCTTTTACAATAACACTGCAGAAAATGAAATACCTTGGGATTCACTTAACCAAGGAAGTCAAAAATCTTTTCATGGAAAATGACAGCACCTTAAGTAAAAAGATCATACGCGATTTCAGAAAATGGAAAGATATTTCATGCTCCTGAATAGGAAGAACCAACATCGTGAAGATGGCCATACTCCTAAAAATTGCTGTATAGATTTAATGCAATCCCTATCAAACTGCCACCAACATACCTCCCAGACCTAGAGAAATCATTCCTAAAATTTATTTGGAACCACAAAAGGCCTAGAATAGGAAAGGCAATCTTGGCCAATAAAGACAAGGCAGGAGTCATCAGAATTCCTGAGTTGATACTATACTACAAAGCCACTGTGATAAAATCAACATGGCATTGGCAACAAAATAGACCTGAGGATCAATGGAATAGATTAGAACATGCAGAGGCCTCTGTGAACATACTCAGCCACCTGATCTTTGACAAAGAGGTGTAACAAGCTTACTGGAAGATAGCCTCTTTAACAAATGGTGCTGGAAAACCTGGCTTTCTACATGCCAAAAACTAAAACTTGACCCAGCTCTATCACCATGCACTAAGTTAAAGTCAAAATGGATTAAAGATCTAAACATTAAAACAGAAACACTCAATCTCCTGGAAGAGAAAGTAGGAGGAACTCTTGAAGACATAGGGGTAGGCAAAGACTTCATGAGCAAACATGTATTCACAAGGGAAACACTTGAAAGAATTAACCACTGGGGTCAACTCTTACTGAGGAGTTTCTACACATCAAAAGAAATTGTCAACAAAGTGAAAAGACAACCCACAAATTTTGCAAAAATCCTAACTAATAAGTAATCAGCCACAGATCTGCTCTCTAGAATATATAAAGATCTAAGGTATATTAGGGCCCTCAGATTTAAAGATCGAACCCAGAAATGGGCATCTGAGATGAATACACACCTCTCAGAGGATGAAATTAAAGAAGCGAATAAATATATGAAAAAATGCTCCACGTCATAAGCCATCCATGAAATGCAAATTAAATTAAAAATGAGATACCATCTCTCTCCAGAAAGAATACCTATCATAAGGAAATCAACCAACAACAAATGTTGGAGAGGATGTGGGGAAAAGGGAACCCTTCTCCACTGCTGGTGGGAATATAGACTGGTGCAACCATTATGGAGATCAGTGTGAAGACTCCTCAAAAGAGTAGGACTGGAAATCCCATTCAAGCCAGCTATCCCCCTACTGGGAATTTTCTTAGAGCAACGGAAAACATCATATCATAGTGATATATATGTGTACCTATATTTATAGCACCACAATTTGTAATAGCAAAATCTTGGAAACAACCAAGATGTTCAGCACATGAGGAATGGTTGAAAAAGATGTGGTACTTCTATACAATTGAGTATTAGTCAGCTATAAAGAATGATAAACTTGAAGCATTTATATTGAAGTGGAAGCCACTTGAACATATACTCATAAGTGAAATAAACCAGACACACACATGCAAATACCATATATTCTCCCTAGTATAAGAAGTAAAAAGAAGAAATACAAATAGAAAGGTATAACAACAACTAAAAGGAATTTAGTCAGATAGGGTAAACTGAACGGCATATGCTGCAGGGTACTAATCAGCTTCTCTTTTGGATGGTTAACAACCTCAGTTCACAGATTAAAAATTGGCGAAATAGAAGGGCCACAATGTCAGCCAACATTTTGGCCCTAGTCTTTCAAGGTCAGCGAAGATTCAGGACATAGGAGACCCTGTACTGTAACATCATGGAACTCAGTTGTGCCCCAAATTTTCTGATTAAGGAGATTATGGAGCCACAGAGGAGAGAGACTGATGATCTATAGTGTGCCTGGGGTGAGTCACGTGGAGAGAAAACTTTCTGTCAGGCTCTCAAAGAGAGAAAACTGGTCAAGCATTGGCCATGACTCATATATATATATGTCTGACACAGACAAAAGATCTACAGAGTAGGGTACAGGATTACAAGATAAACCCTTAGGGGACTTCACTGACCTCATCAGAAACAAAAGCTACATCTTTTGTTATATAGGTCTTGCTCTATCTCGGTCTTAACCATCCAGCAGAAAAGTATAAAAATGAGGTATATCATGCGGGGCCACAATAATAAGTTGAGCTGTAAATGGCTACAGTCAACAACTTCTTCAGATAACTCACTATTATTGTGGAATGTTGGACTGTTGGATTGTGTCGCTGAGTTCAGGAACCTAAAATGGTTTAAAGACAAGGGAGTGTCCATCTTTGACAGGTCTAAACAAAAAAAAAGGGGGATACAAAGGAAGAACCATGATGTGTTTGTATAAACAGTTCAGCTTGGATAAATATGCAGTGCTTCTGCATAATTCTATGAGAGGCAAGATTTGTACTGATAGTGGTTGGACAGTATATTATGATGGCTTCTAGTACTATGGACAACACTAGAAAGATAACAAGGCAGAAAGTATTAATTATTGAAATTGTGCTATAATTCAGCTTTAAAAAATAAGATAAGCATACAGCTACATTCTCTTAATTCATTGATTAGAGACATCTACTATAATAGTGTCTGTGAGTAGAATACCATGTATGCACCTTGTAGGATAGCAAACCATTATGAAAACAATTTGCAATGTATTAATTATTGAATCTGTCTTGTTGATTTCATTTGAAATTGTCTCACTGCTATTTGTTCTTCAATAAAAAATAATAAAAATTAAACATAATAAAAAGAGCAGAAAGTAAATTCAAAAAAAAATAAATGAAAATAGCACATCTTTTTATCTGTTAAAAAGAAAAACATTTAATTCATAAATGTGTTATGAATTAAATTAATTCATAAAGAATTAATTTAATTTTCATAAAGAAATTCATAGCCCAAAAGTCAAAGGATGGAAAACAATATTACCTGCTCCAGGACCTCAGAAAAAAGCAGGGGTACATATTCTTCAGGGAAGAGCTTATTCCACTGAGCCATCTCCCCAGCTAATAGGGGTACATATTCTGTTTGCAGACAATCTGAACTTTAAATCAAGAATGATCAAACAAGAGAAAGAAGGTTACTATATACTGGTTAGGGGAAAATTTTAAGAGGAAGATATAACAGTCATAAATATGTATGTACCAAATATGGGATCACCAAACTATACAAGATGAATTTTAAAGAACATGAAAAATCTAATAATCAATATCAGAATCTTAACCAGGAACCATAACACCCTGTTACCTCAAAAAGATAGGTCAAGCAGACAAAAAAATTAGCAAAGAAGTAGCAGAACTGAACCAAACCTTTGAACAAATGGACTTAGTGGACATATAAAGTGTTCTGCCCAACAACATCTAAATACACATTCTTTTCAGCTGCACATGGGATGTTTTCTAAAATAGACCACATATTAGTCCATAGATCATGCTTAAGTATATGGAAGAAAATAGAAATTATCCCATGTAGGTTATCTGATCATAGCAATGAAAATGTAAATTAAGAACAAAAAAAACCCCACAAAGCCCTATAATCATATGGAAATCAAATAACACCCTACTCAGCAACCAATGGGTTACAAAGAAACTAAACAAGGAGTTAAATAATATCTAAAGTCCAGTGAAAATTCAAACACAGCTTACTAAAATTAGTAAGTTTAGTGGGATGCAATAAAAGCACAGAGGGAAATTTATAGTGGTGTATTCACACGTTAGAAAAGCATAGTGAGAACAAATAAATACCCTAGTGCTACACCACAAACTTCTAGAAAAAGAAGAGCAAACAAAGCACAAAGATGGAAGGAAAGTATAAAAATTGGAGCAGAAATTAATGCAATTGAGGCAAAGAAAACAATACAAAGAATTAATCTAAAAGCTGGTTCTTTGACAGATTAAGTAAAATTGATAAACCACTAGCCAACCTCCTCAGGAAGAGGAAAGAAAAAAACTCAAATTCAAGCAATAATGAATGAAAAGGGAGAAATTACTATAGATCCTGTGGAAATTCAGAAAATCATCAACAGCTATTTTGAAAATCTTCACTTTCACAAGATTGAAGATACAGAAAAAATGGGCAGATTCCTAGATAGGTACAAAATGCCAAAGCTAAATCAAGAAGATATAAAAACTCTGAATAACCCAATATCAGCCAATGAAATTTAAAATGTAATTAAAAAAAAAAACTTAGCAACAAAGAAAAGCACAGGTCCTGATGGATGCACAGATGAAATCTACAAGAAATTTAGAGAAGATTTAATCCTAATACTTCTCAAATTCTTCAATGAAATTGAAAAGGAAGCAATATTCCTCAAATCATTTCTAGAGGCAAGTATTACACTGATACCAAAACCAGAGAAAGATCCAACCAAAAAAGAGGATTACAGGCCATTTTCCTTCATGAACATAGATGCAAAAATCCTCAATAAAACACTACTAAATAGAATACAGCAACTCTTCAAGAAGATTATACACCATAACTAGGTAGAATTACTCCCAGGGATGCAAGGATGGTTCAACATATGCAAATCTATAAGTGTAATACATTTATACAATAGAGTTAAAACTAAAAACCACATGATCATCTCAATTGACTTTTGAAAAAGTCCAACACTCATTCATGATCAAAACCCTACAGAAAATTGCAATATATGGCCTATACCTCAACTTGATAAAAGCCATCTATGATAAATCAACAGCCAAAATAATTCTAAATGGAGGAAAATCAAAAGCTTTTACTCTCAAATCAGGTATAGACAAGGATGTCCTATATCACCACTCCTATTCAACATAGCTCTGGAATCATTAGCTAGGGCCACTAGACAAGAGAAAGAAATAAAAGGAATAAAAATAGGTAAAGAACAAATTAAGCTATCATTTGCAGATGATACAATACTCTACTTCAAAGACCCAAAATCTCCACTAAGAGGCTCCTAGAATTTATAAACAAATTTAGTGGCATAGAAGGATACAAAATCAATACCCAACAATCAATAGCATTCCTCTATACAGACAACAAACTGAGAGAAAAATTAGAGAAACAATACCTTTCACAATAGTATCCAAAATATGAAATACTTAGGAATTAATCTAACAAAGTAAAAAATCTCTACAATGAAAATTACAACTGTCTAAAAAAAGAGATCGAAGAAGATATCTGAAAATGGAAAGATTCCTTGCTCCTGGATAGGAAGAACCAACATTGTGAAAATTCCTATACTCCCAAAGTTGTTATACAGATTTAATGCAAACCCTATCAAAATATCATCAACATACCTCACTGGTCTAGAGAAAAAATTCTTAAAATTTATTTGGAACCAGAAAGGACGTAGAATAACAAAGGCAACCTTAGGCAACAAAGGCAAGGCAGGAGGTATTACAATCCCTGACTTGAAATTACACTACAAAGCTACTGTAATAAAATCAGCATATTACAAGAAAAAGACCCAATGATCAATGGAACAGATTAGAAGATGCAAACACAACTACAAATACACTTAGCTATCTTATCTTTGGCATAGAGGACAAATATGCCAGAAATGGTGTCAGAAAAACTGGATCTCTACATGCTAAAAAGTAAAACTAGACCCAGGTTTATCATCATGCATTAATGTCAAAATGGATTAAATATCTAAACATTAAAACAGAAACACAAATCTCCTGGAAGAGAAAGTAGGGAGAAATCTTGAAGACATAGGAGTAGGTAGAAAGTTCAGGAACACAAACCAAACTGCATGGGAAATACTCCAAATAATCAACAACTGGGATCTCATCTTAGAGAAGTTTCTGTATGTTAAAAGAAATCACCAACAGAGTGAAAAGACAGCCCACAAATTGGGAAAAATTATAACAAACAATCACTCAGACAAAGGACTTCTATCTAGAATATATAAAGAACTAAAACAAATTTGGCCCCCAAAATTTAAAGATCTAACTCAAAAATGGGCATCTAGATGAATCTATACTTCTGAGAGGAAGAAATAAAAATGGCAAATAAATACAAGAAAAAATGTTCCACAGCACTGGCCATTTGAGAACTGCAAACTTAAATAACATTGATATACCATTTCATCCTAGAAAGAATGACAATCATAAAGAAATCAACTAATAACAAATGCTGAAGAATATGTAGGGAAAAAGGAACACTTCTGCACTGCTGGTGAGAATATAGACTGGTACAACCACTGTGGAAATCAGTGTGGAGGCTCCTATATTATATAGCCATGTTTATAGCAACATAATTTGTCATAGCCAACTATGAGAAACAACCAAAATGACCATTACCTGAGAAATAGACGAAAAAGATGTGGTATTTTTATACAATGGAGTACTACTCAGCTATAAAGAAAGGCAAACTCAAAGCCTTTATAGGTAAGTAGATGAAACTAGAGGCTACACTCATAAGTGAAACAAATCAGACCCACATGCCTAGTATTGTCTTCCTAGTGTAAGAACCTGAAAGAATAAATAAAACTTGACAGTTATAATAGATATAGTAAAACAGAAAGAAAATGAACTTAAGAATTCAACAATGAAGACAAGAGAAAAAAGATACATGAAAAGGAAGGGGGAAAACATGGAAGTAAATATACAGGATGGCTGAGATGATTGTAGTAATAATTTCCATCATTTTTTTGAAAATAGGAATTAATGTTTAGAATTTTCACCTTAACTAACTCTGTATCTTGATATCTGTGATCTAAGGAACTATGTTGAGGACAGCAATGTGTAATACAAAACCCATGATTGAATACCTCTCATCTTGGTCTTCTAAATGGGTTCCGTTATTCATATCTTATCAGTTATTATACTCTCCTTTTGTAATTTTTTAAAAGACAAGGAAAAAAATAAGATTCTTGAAAGCAAGTGTTAATATTAATTATTTGCCTTATAACTATATCTGTTAATCTGAGCAACAAGATTTTATGATAAAAATAGATAATATAGCATTCATTGTTAGCTATTCCTATTCTGAAAATCTGTAAGATATATATTGTTGTATGTTACCCCTGTTTCAGTGTTTTTTCTATTTGTTTTTGCTTTTTTATGCTTCAAAATACAATAAAATCAAATTAAAAAAATAAACAAAGTCAGCACTCAAAAACCAATAGTATTTTAATGCACAAACAATGAGTGCACCAAGATAGAAATTAGGGAAATCATGCTTTTCACAGTAACATCTCCAAAAATTAAATGTATGAGAATCAATCTCACCAAGGAAGTAAAAGATTTATGCAGTGAAAATAACAGTACTCTGAAAAAAGAGATTGAAGAAGATATTAGATAATGGAAAGATATTCCTTGCCCATGGATAGGAACCAACATTGTGAAAATGGCTATACTTCCAAAATTGTTATATAGATTCAATGCAATCCTAATTTAAAAACCACAGAGCTAGAGAAAACATTCCTAAAATTCATCTGGAACCAGAAGAGACATAGAATAGTAAAATCAATCCCGGGCAATAAAAGAAAAGGCAGGGGTCACCACAAACCCTGACCTGAAATTATACTGCTAAGCTACTGCGATATCACATGGTATAGCAAACAACCAAACAAACCTGAGGATCAATGGAACAGATTACAAGATGCAAATACAGGACCAGCCAGATAGCTCAGTGGATAAAAGCGCCTGCTTAGGCAAAGTGCAGCAACCAGGGCTCCACTCCCAGTGTGTCCTGTTGGCGCTGCCCTCAGGTGTACCGAGACTATGACTGCAGTGGCTCACGCCCGCAATCCTAGCATTTAGGGATTCTCCTGAAAACAGGAGAATCACGAGTTCAATCTGTATAGCGAGAGCCTATGGACCCTGTACTACATATATATTAAAAATAAAAGAAGGTGCAGATACAACTACAAACACACTCAACCTCTTTATCTTCAACAAAGGGGTCAAACATATTCACTGGAAGAAAGATAACTTTTTAATACATGGTGCTGGAAAACCTGGCTTTCCACATGCCAAAAATTAGACCCATGCCTATCACCATGCACAAAACTACAGTCAAAATGGATCAAAGGCTTAAATATTAAAATGGAAAACTAAATCTTTTGGAGAAGAAAGTAGAAAGAAATCATAAAGGCATAGGGGTAGGTACAAAGAATATGAACAAAAACTAAACTGCACAGGAGATAGTTAAAAGAATCAACAATTAGGATAGCATCTTTTTGAAAAGTTTCTTCCCATTAAAAGAAATCACCAACAGTGTGAAAAAAAAATCCATGAATTGGGAAAAAATTATAGCTGACTTTCCCTCTGACAAAGGACTTCTATCTGGAACATACAAAGAATTTTTTAAAAATCAGGCCTCCCAAATTCAAAGACCTAATCCAAAAATGGGCATACACTCCACAAATGAAGATATCTAAATGGCAAATAAATATATGAAAAAATGTTCAACATTTTGTTCATTCAAAAAATGCAAATTAAAACACTGAGATTCCATCTTATGCCAGAAAGAATGTCCATCATCAAGAATCAACCAATAACAAAGGCTGGAGAGGCTGTGGGGAAAAAGGAATCCTTGTCTTCTATTGGTAGGAGTGCAGACTGGTACCACTATGGAAATCAGTGTGCAGATTTTTCAGAAAGATAGGATTAGACATCTTGTTCAAACCAAATATTCCCCTCCCACGTATTTTTTCCAAAAGAACTGAAATCATCATACCACAGTGATATGTGTACACCCAGGTTTATAGCAGCACAATTTGTCATAGCTAAATCTTGGAAACAACCCAAATGCCCATCAACTGAGGAATGGATAAAGATGTGGTATTTTTACACAATTGAGTATTACTCAGCTATATAAAAGATAGATTTGAGGCCTCTGTAAGTAAGTGGATGCAACGAGAGACTGTACTGGTAAGTGAAATAAATCAGACCCACATGTGCAAACATGGTATTGTCTTGCTAGTGTGAGAACCTAAAAGAGTAAATAAAATATGAAAGGTACAATAGATACTGTGAAGTGGAAAGAATCTGAGATGAAGAAAAGGACAAAAGAAAAAAGGTGAAAAGATATACTCCTGTATATATGTAAGGTAACCATACTGCTGATTTCTGCTCATCTGTTGAAAGGAGCAGTTGATGCTTAACTTTTTAATTTTTAATTTCTTATAACTTTTTTTAAAGCCAGTTTTTCAGATTTATATTTGGTAACCAAACAACTAATTTGAAGATAACATTATGCAGTACGACAACACTGTTGAATTCCTATTACTTTGCTTAATGTTCAGTGCTATGAATTAGGTGTTCTTCCTAAAAAGTATGGCTTTGAAAATGAACATAATGTTATCTCTTGCTATTTAAAAAGTTGTTGTCTTGTACATTATTCTGTAGATCCTTTGTATGTGTCATCCATGTGGATGAGTCGCGGCCAATGCTTGACCAGTTTGCTCCCTGTGAGAGCTTGAGAGAAAGTTTTCTCTTCATGTGACTCTCCCCAGGCACACTATAGAACTTCAATCTCTTTCCTCTGTGGCTCCATAATCTCCTTGTTCAGAAAATTTAGAGTTTCATGATGTTGCAGTACAGGTTGTCCTATGTCCTGAGTCTTCGCTGACCTTGAAAGGCTAGGGCCAAAATGTTGGCTGATCTTGTGGCTCTTCTATTTCTCCAACTCTGTCTTGTGATCTTAGGTTGTTAACCATCCAGAAGAAAAGCTGATTACAAGATAAACCCTGAGAGGACTTCACTGACCACATAAGAAATATAAAGTTCATGTGTTGGTATATAAGTCTTGATCTATCTAGGTCTTAACCATCCAGCAGAAAAGTATAAAAATGAAGTATACATCGTGGGGCCATAATATTAAGCTGAGCTGTAAATGGCTATGGTCAACAACTTCTTTGAATAACTCACTATTGTTGTGGAATGCTGGACTGTGTTGGATTGTGGTGTCGAGTTCAAGCACCTAAGTTAGTTGAATGACAATGGAGTGCCCACCTTTGACAGGTGTAGACAAAGGAAGGGGTATAGAAAGAAAAAATCATGATGTGTGTGTATA
>PVKA01037739.1:0-20788 GCA_004027165.1 Ctenomys sociabilis | reverse complement strand
AAAAAAAACTAAGCTCATCAAACCATTCCCCCTCTAACTCTGGAGGTCAGGTATTTGGTCTCTGCAATGAGAAAAGTAATTAAGACACCCACATGACTCAGTGTGGTGCCTACGAGGCAGTCTCATTATTCCCCTTTCACTTTTGCAGTACTGGAGGGAGGAGAGCAGACACGCATGTGGAGAAGATGCAGAAGTTCTCGTCCAAATGTAGGACTGTGATGACCCACCCAGCCAAGATGTAGTGCATAAATCTCACCTGGAAAATGCAAGCCTGACCTCCAGTACCATTACTCTGAACAGTTTTAGAATTTCCATTCATAGAATATGACAGAAAACCAAAGTAAAATAATTTATGTGAAGGAATCATAAAATTTGCATACATAATGGTATAGCTCAATAGCCCAAGAGAATAAGTGAACAAATTTAGGATGATTAATAAAAGTCAGAAAGCTGTCCAGTTACCAAATAAAAATCTAATCAACAACCAGTGATAAGCAACTAAAAAATACAGTAGGAAGAAAAGCCCATTTAGACAAGCAACAAATATATAAATGCCTAGAAATAAATCTAACAAGAAATGTGCAGGATCTAATGAAATCCACAAAACTGATTTTTTTGTTTAAAAAATGATTATACCAAATGGGGATATTTCTATATTTGTGGATGGGAAGTTTCATTACTATAAACATGTTAATTTTCTCAAAAATCAACTTTAAACTTAAAGCAATTTCAATCAAAATCCCATCTGGATTTTTTAAACTTGACAAATTTATTTTAAGTAAAGAAGAAACAGAAATAGACCAGAAATCATTTCAAAAACAAAAAATGAATTTAGGACTTGTACTATCACTTGTAGACGTATAGTTACAATGAAGTGCTTGTACATTTATACAGACAAATATGGAATGCCTTAAGTGCAGAAAAATACCTACATCCATATTGTATGCACTGATCTGCATATGTGTGCACCGAGCACGACCTCGTATTCAGCACAACGGCAGCCTGGAGTCTAGATTCAGGGAGGTGGCTCTGGATCAGTGGTCAACTAATGGAAAATTATGGAATTCCTATTTTGTATCAGCCACAGACAGGAATCCTGCTCAAATTGAGAACTAAATATGAAAATAGTAGATATAGATGATACAGATATAGATATAGATACAGATACAGATATAGATAGATATAGATACATATATGATTGAGGGATAAAGGTCTTCACAGAGAAGAGTAATGGCCACTGCTAGATATTTTTTTTTATTCTTGGATATCAAAGAGTCATACTCTAGATTTGGAAAAACTATATGACAAATGCTCACAACATATGATAGATAAAGTTATTGTGAATATTGGGATAGCTCAGCAGACTAAAACATCTGCTTAGATAGAGTGCAGCAGCCAGGGTTCGATGCCCAGGGTACCACACTGGCCCAGCCCCTAGGGCGCGCTGAGATGACGATTCAGGCTGGGCATGGTGGGGTGCACCTATAATCCCTGTGCTTGGGAGGCTGAAAACAGGTGGATCATTACAAGTCCAATCTACCTAGTGAGACTTTGTAGACCTTGTACTAAATACATAAAAATTTTTTAAAAAGGGATAAATTTTTATGTTTCCGGGAGACAGACACATTAATGGAAAAGGTTATGAAAAATAAATATGAGAAAAAATGAAATGAGTAAATACACAGAAGATATTTAAATTCACAACTAACAAAAGCATAGGAAATTAATGAATTGACACCTTTCATGAAAGCTGAAAAAAATGAGGAAAACCGATGGACAATGCAGGTGCTCAGGTACAAGGGCAACCCACCTACTATGAAGAAGATGCAGCAAATGCTGGGCTAGTTCGCAACGTTCCTGGAGGCAAGCTGGCAATGCAGAAAACCCTTGAATCAGCCATCCGTTTTGGTGAGCAATTCCACCTTAAGAACACAGCCTACAGAACTAATCAAAACTAGGGGCAGGGTTGCAGTGCCATCCACCACACACCATACACACTGCCTGTGCACAGCTCTGTGCTCCAAGTGCACTGTGTAATTCAACTCTTTTAAAAAATAGGATACAGGTCCTGATTTCTCAAACTTCACGGGAAAAGCTTCCCAAGTTGTACAAGTACTATATGGTGGATCCAGAACTGAAGCGCTGTTGGTACGGCTACCCTACAGACTCACCCACAGATGCCACTAAGCATCAATATCAATAGCAAAAGCATTGGCTTATGCAAATGACAGGATGGATACATGGGTGAGGGTGTGAGGGATAGACAGTTGGAAGGATGGGTGTTTTAGTGCACAGATTCACTTTGATATTGTCACACCTACTTCTTGATAATACATCCCCAAAATACAACCATGTAAGTTACATACTATCTGTTTTCACCCTAATCCATGGATGGATGGATGGATGGATGGATGGATGGATGGATGGATGGATGGATGGATGGATGGATGGATAGATGCCCCAAATCACAAAGTATTCATTTGGCAATATGTTCCCATGTTTGTTTTCTTTCAAATATACTGAGTATTAACTTCACAGTACACAAACTTTCAGGCACCATCTCAAGCCCTCAGTAAAATAGGCAGAAAAAAATTTAACAGCAAAACTCAATTCTTCTGCTCCAAGAAGTAGAACCTACCATTACGGGAAGACACAGATTTTGTGATATAGCTCACAAAATGGAAAGTGTTATCAGTTTCCTAAAACCTCTTTGTTTCACAAGACAAAGAATCCAAAAGAAGTCACAATGTATAAAATCCTTTAAGTCTGGATCAAAGAACTCAGACAAAAAGCCTGATGAAATGTCTGCACCAGATACTTGCTCCACTCAAAGCAGTACCTGATGTGGACAGGGTATGTGGGGTGCAGGTCTGTACCCAGGATGGTTTGAGGAGACAGTAAGAGGATTCCAAGTGAGTCAGGCCAAAACAGCACAGGAGCTTTCTGGTTCTCTGTCCTCCAGCAAGGTGTCTCAGCAGGAGCTTTATCTCAGTTGCAGAAAGCATCATGCTCCCTCATGAACAGAAAAGGGATGATTCTAGACACTCCCTACAACTCTCCTGGTGTGACAACCACAAGTCAAGTGGTGAGACAAGCGGCACAGGGTCTCCTGCACGCTCTCTGCACAGAACATCTCTGCAAGGAGGAATCCAGTGGACTCTAGTGCCACATATATGTGAAATCCTTGCTTTCCAGAAGAACAACAGACACAGGGTCATAACCCCACCATGCTGGAGGCCCTCCTGTAAACCAGATGCTTCATGATACTTCTGGCACAAAGTCTCCAGGAGGCAGGAGTAGACATTACCCTGCTGAGAAGGCCCAAGATCCCTCCGAGGGTACCACAGTCTTAATGCAGGGGCCTAACTAATTCTAAATCCCATGGTAACAGTCAGCACCATTTGTACCCACTGAAAATCCATCAACACCCTAGGGCAGTTAGGGACCTTCCAAGTAGGAGTCCAAGGAGACCCACTGGAACACTCAGGTACCTTTTGGCAAAGGCTTGGACTCAGGAATGCTAGGGTGCAGAACTGCAGCCCACTCTCTAACTAACTACAGGGATTTTTGGAAAGCCACATGCATACCCTTCTCTGGGCTTGAATTTGTGATCCATAGAAGAAGGAGAATAACAGCAACCCTATAGAACTGATGTGGCGTCAAACGACATGATGCCTATGAACTACTCCAAACAACACCTGCATATCTGCATCTGTATCACACATACAGAACTGCCTGTAATTTGAAGAGTGCAATGGAAAAAGAGAGCAAACCTCACAAGACTAGCTCTGTTCCCAAGACCTTCCTTCTTCCTTTAGCTCTGGAGACATGGCCAACCACCACCAGGTGCATGGAGAGAGTGCTGGGCTGTATCCACACAGAAAGGAGGGCAGCGAGTCTGCATCCTCACAGCGCCTGCAAATGGTAGGGCCTGAGATCCACTCCATCTGAGCAGAACAAGTATAATAAAAATGACACAAAATTATCCTACCCCCTGACCTGAAGAGAGTCGACTTTATAAACCCAGGAGCCATGAATCCAGGAACGAACTGCACTGCAGGAAGAAAGGGGCTTCTTCTGATGTGCTTGAAATGTGCTTTGGCATCAGCCCCAGGAGTGACCTCTTCTCCTCCTCTTACAGCTAGTTTTAAAATGTGGATTCTGAGCAATTTTCACTGCACCATCTCAAGTGTTCTTGAGTCCTCTGACTGTGCTAAATTGGCACTGAAAACCAGGGAAATAACCCCAAGAATGTAGGGCACATAGGGCCAAGTGCCCGAGACAGACTGGGAATGATTCCTGGCCCCGACAGCCCAGGCAAGAGTGCCCCTGGGGCCAAGATGTGAACCCTGGGAGGCAGGAAGGCAGCCCTCCAGAGTGTGCATGGCAAGGGGATCACATGGCCTCAGGGGGAGCCCTGGCAGTAGGGGCTCAGCTACAAGTGCACATAGGACTCTGGGCTTCTGCCCATACTCCATTATTGCTGGCTCTGCTCTTTAAAAAAACCAAGCAGCAATTAAAAACTTGTAGATTTCACTTAAAATCCAGATTCCCCTCTTTTCTTCTAGAAGAAAAAAATTAAATGAAAAAGAAATAAATTATTAAGAAAGTATAGTGGTGAGCTCCACTCCAAAATGGCGACAAGGGCTGGGGATTTGGCTCAGTGGTAAAATGCTTGCCTAGCAAGCTGGAAGCCCTGGGTTCAGTCCTTGGCACCAAAAACAAAAAATAAACGTCCCCTAAAAAACAATTCAACCAAAAAAATACAGTAAATTAAAAAAGACCAAAACAAGGCAACTGCAATATGGCGACAAATGGCTGGAGTCCAACATCACTGCCCCTTCTAGATTGGCTAAAGCAGGCAGCCATGGGTAGCTGGCCCTTATCCTACACATGCTCTTGATTTTCCCCTGACACAGAAACATGTCTTTGTCCTTCAAATATAAATAACAGAACTAAAGGGTCATGTTTCAAGAAAACTGCCCATCATTGTCCTTCTCTGCATTCTCAGCTGAGACCCCAGTACACAGATTTCAGTATCTGATGTCAGAGGTATCTGGGTTCGAATTCAGGTTGGAAGCATCTACGCATTGGGGCCTGGGGTGTGTATCTACTCTCTCCACACCTCAGAGTCTTCATTATGAAATGGCAACTAACAATACCTGTACTTCATGGGGTGTGAGAAGAGACAAGAAAAGACACCCCATGCAAAGTCGAAGCCATGGCCTAGGACCCACCA
The DNA here is from genome assembly GCA_004027165.1 of Ctenomys sociabilis. NCBI lineage: Eukaryota > Metazoa > Chordata > Mammalia > Rodentia > Ctenomyidae > Ctenomys > Ctenomys sociabilis. Next base: position 15,549 of record PVKA01037739.1, on the reverse strand, counting down.
GGTGCTACGGTGATTGAGTTCAGACCTTTCCTCTTGCCAGGGAAGGACCTGTTCCACTGAGCCATCTCCCCAGCCCCGTAACTGCCACTGATACTGTCTGAGGTAGCAGTGGCCATGTGGACAGTAGCTGGTCCCAGAGTGGGCACTTGCCCACTGGAAGGACTCTTTAGGATGAGAACTGACTCTGTTCCCTTCACAACTTCTGAGGCCAGAGAAACACTCATCCCTCAGAAGAAGCACAGTCACAACCACAACCACCTGTAACCCACAACACCTGCCAACACAGTGTGGCACCCCTTGTGCGGCCCTCCTGCCATACTCATCGGCTTCCTGCACACACTTCCTCTGTCCCCACTGGAGCCAGTCCTACCTCCTTCAGGAAGTGCTGATTCAAATCGAAAGTCTCAGACATAGGCACCACAAAGCTTTTACCAAATTCTTAGGCAATAATGCTGAATCCCAAGTCAGACTGGGAATGACTGGATTCCTGGCCCGGACAACCCAGGCAGGAGGGTCCCCTGGGGCCAAGATGTGCACCCTGGGGGGCAGGAAGGTGTGTCCACCTTCATCATGACATCTGGAACCCTTAGAAAGCAGGCAGAGCAGGCACTAGGACCCCAGTCTCCAGCCCAGGGCCAGCATTTTGTACACAGAAAACCCACGTTCACACTAGCAGGTGAGTCTAGGAAGACAACCAGATATAAATGAAATTGCTTAAGTTTGGGGGGCAGAGGCACAATTTGTATCCTAGTTCTGCCATTTAAAACCAAGTGGGTACTCTTAAACCCACTCACTTAACTCTCAGTGCTTTGCTTTAGACAAATGTCAGACAATTAAGACACATAGAGGGGTCAAGACGAATAAATATTAGAAAAACAACCCACTGCATTATGAGCACCCCTCCGGCCAGTATCAAGCCCAATACTATACCTACCGCCCCTCCCCATCTCCTACTGCACTTCTGATCCTTGACCTTGATTTGCCCCATACCTCTCATTTTCCCAACTTCCAACTCGGTGCTGACAGTTCTGAGGACCTAGTTCTAGGGAACCATAAGTTTCATATTGGCTCACCCTGATGTAAGTATATCCATCAAGTGGGGAAATCCCATGAAGGGTTAATTACGCATGCTCCCTACTCTGTTTTACATTACTATGTATATATTATATATATTACTGAAAATGCACAAAACAATTGGTCATTGGCTCTAATAGTCTTTTCATAGTAATATAAACAGTCTTTTTCAATAGTCCTTGAAGATTTACAAAAAACTGAAGTCTTAGTTTACTATAATTATTCAGTCAATATTAAAACTGAGAAACTCATCAGCTATTTGTTTCTTTCCATGAAACAATAAAAAACAATTATTTGCAGGGCCAGCCAGACAGCTAAGCAGACTAAAGCACCTACACGCAGGGACCCAGGATCAATACCTAGCTTGCTATGCTGGCCCAGCCCCAGGGGCACACTGAGACAGTGAGTGAGACTGGGCATGGAGGCACATGCCTGTAATCCCAGAGCATGGGAAGCTGAAAAACAGGAAGGTCACTAGGAGTCCAATCTGCATAGTGAGACCCTGTAGACCCCTTAGGCCCTGTACTAAATACATCTTTTAAAAAAATCATTTGGAAAAAGAAGAACAAAACTTCAAGATAGCCCAATAACTAACTCTTGGTTAGGAAAGATGATCCAAATTATGAGCCACATATAAAACAATGAGAAGACCTCTGATGTACACCAAAATGTACATGCTCAGCCAAAGTTGAGCATAGAAGGGAGAAAAAACAGCCATATGTGAAAAATTTTACATGAATTTTTAACAATAACATGTAAACCACAAAATACAATTCACTGATTAAAAAATCCTAATCAAAGTAGGAAAAAGGAGACCAATTTTTAAGCACACAAAAATTAAGAGAAAAGTAAAAGCAGTCGAGTTGGGGACAGCGATGTAACAGGGTGCAGAGCACCTGACTCACGTGTGTGAGCCCAGGCTTCCTCTACGACAGTACAATCAAGTAATCAATCAGTCAAATAAGCAGTTCCTTACAAGGTCAGATGCAAAAGTCAAGTCTTCAGGAAACCAACAGAGAACCTAACACAATCAACTGGAAGATACAGAAGAAATTAGTGGCTCCATTTACACCATTGTAAGAAGTTATACTAGAGCCAAAAAATAAAATCTACCATCAAAACTCACTGACGTTTTGGGGAAAATTTGACTAAGTTAGTCAGTAGGAAATAAATGTTTGAATGTTGCCAAAGAACTTGGGCATCATATCTAAATGACTTTATGTATAAATTTTTGTAAGCTTTGAAAAGGTAATAGTTGATGTTAGTCTGTAGAAAAATATGGTAGTCTATGAATCCATTTTATGGATTACCAAACTCTGGTTCCACACCTAACACAGGTGACATAGAAAAACAAAAACAAAAGCTTTATAGACATCTATGTCTGGCCAAATCAGAGCAATTTGTTTTTGTTTTGTTTTGCTTTGTATATTTGGTACAGAACCTCACTATGCAGCTCAGACTCATAATGATGAGAGCAACTTGTTAAGACACCAATGTCTATGCCAAGAACAAGTAGAAAAGCTGCTAATGCACTGTCCTAAGGTGGTCCCCAATAACCTAAATAGCCAGGACCTAAGGCACCAAATATTCACAGAGCAAAAAAGATTAGCAAAAACCAGGCATGATCACTGGGATTTCAAGACCAGCCTAGGCCATGAAGTGAGTTCAAGGCCAGCCTTAACTGCATAGCAAGACCCTACCTCAAAAAAAGAAGGAAAAAAAAAAATTAGTCAAGGCATATTTCATGTGCTCTCCTCTTGTATTTACCAGTCCTTCCCTTTCTGTTTCTCTGCAGTGACAGGGATTAAACCTAGGGCCTTTGTATCAAGCTATGTCCTCAGCCTTTTGATTTTTTTTTTTTTTTTGAGACATGTTCTTATAAACTCACTAAGTTACCTACTTAAGACTCAAACTTGCAGCCCTCCTGCCCCTGCCCCTGCCTCCCACAGCACTGGGATCACAGAGCTGCACCAGCATGCCCAGCTTAGGGTGTGCAGTAAGATGCTGAACAGCCTGGCAGAAACACAGAATGCCAAGCAGCACAGGAGAGCTCCTGACAGCCTGATAAGAGCCAGGAAGACAAAAATTGCCATCAGCACCCACAGAGGGCAACCAAACTCTGAGGTACCAAAAGCCAGAATAGTGGAGTGCCCATCTTTGACAGGTGTAGACAAAGGAAGGGGTATAGAAAGGAAGAATCATGATGTGTGTGTATGGACAGTGCAGTTGGGGTAGATAACGCTGTGCTTCTACATAATCCTATGAGAGGCAAGATTTGCACTAATGGTGGTTGGACAGGATATTATGTCAGCTTCTAGTACTATGGACAACCACTAGGAAAATAACAAGGTAGAAAGTATTAATTATTGAATCTTTGATGTAATTCAGATATAAAAAATAACATACGCAAACAGCTATACTCTACTTACTCATAAGAGAAATATGATGTAATAATGTCACCTTCTATGATACCAAAACATTATGAAAACAGTTTGCAATGCATTAATTTATCAAATCCATCTTTTCAAGGTATCTTAAAACTATCTCATTGATATTTGTACTTCAATAAAACAAAATTAAATAAATAAATAAATAAATAAAACAAAAGCCAGAATAGAAGAAAAACAAAGAAAATAGGATAGTTGCCCTGTTTCCCATGATTCTTAAGTTTAAAACAAGGGTGAGATTCTGTGCTGGGTAGATAGATAGCTCAGCAGTCTAAGCACCTGCCTAGCAAGCGCAAGGACCTGGGTTCGATCCCAGGTACCACATGCCATGCTGCTCCATAAACTCAGGAGCGCCATGAAACTGGGTGTGGCGGTGCATGCCAGTATTAACAATGCTGAGGAGGCTGAGACAGGAGGATCACTACGTGTCTGAGCTACATAGTGAGACCCTGTAACAAATAACTAAGTAAAACAATTTTTTTAAAAAGGATGGGATTCTGAGGTAATGGGCAAAAAGAGGAAGAAAAGCTCTGAGGAGGCCCACGGTGCTGGGGAGGCTGAGACCTCAGGACCTGCAATGATGCTCATTTACAAGGAAAACAGGGGTGATCACAAAAGTCTTAGAAAGACTGAACTCCAGCCCGAGTTTCCAAGATGCAGCAAGTTGCCTCTTCTCTGATATGATGCATCTTCTCAAAGACAACTTGGATGGATCCTCTGAGGAAGAAGGAAGCACCATCCAGGAACTAAATAAAGGCCCAGCATTCAATCCAAACTTACCAGACACACTGAGAAGCATGACCAAGACTTAAATATTACACCCAACAGTGATACTAAATACTGGAGTTAGGAACTGTTGTGTATTAATCTTATGAAACAGATCATCAGAGAGAGGATTTTGGCCAAGAAAATCTAATCAAAAACCAAGAAACACAATAGCTAAAAGAATTCAGCAAACAAGTTTAAAGCATTTTAAACACACATGGGATTAGTGAAGTGAAGAGACAGGTTAAGGGAAAATACCTAAGCAGAACAGGAAACAAAAATGGTAGACATACAAAGCAAAGCAAAACTAAACATAAATGTCACAAGGAACACAGCAAAAAAGTTCATACAGATATGTGATAAGAGTCCCAGAAAAGGAAGAAAGAACAGACTGGAACCATTATATAAAGACATAATGAGCAAGAACTTCTAAAGTGAATATTGAGTTGCACAGAACTCAAGCTGTATAAAGGCTAAAAGCACAAAGAAATTCTCAAAAGTGGGCAGGGGAAAAAATTAGTTGCATTATCTTAAAAGAAGAGCATAAGCAGCAATAAAAATGATCAGTTCCCAACGTAACAATGCAGGTGTTATAAGAGAATAAAAGTCACTTAGAATTCTTTACTCTGTAGAATGGCCTTTTGAAGTGAACTAAAATAAACATACTTTGAGATGCACAGTAACTTCAAAAACCTGCCATCAGTGGTGCAGTGGCAAACAGGTGACCACGGAGAAATGCCCTGGCATTCAGGTCACCTAACACCACCATGGAAGTACTCCTGTCAGGGCTGGCTGTGAGCTACCAATGCGACATCACCTACAGCATAGCTGGGAAGAGAGGAGCACCACGCTCAGAAGTTAGCTATTGCATACATGTGTCCCAGCCAGAACCAGAAGAATTCTTCAGAGATGGAAAACTGCCCCATACTGAAAGCTGGAAATGCAAGACAGAATGAAGAGCAGCAGAAAGAACCAGTATGTGAATATTCAGCGCACAAAACAATAAAATTGATGTGGTCATAAAAATAAATGTAGAATTAAAACTTATGACAACATGAACTCAAAGAAATAGAGGGTGGTAAAATTCCGGTTTATGATTATCTATATATCTGTGTTCAACAATTACACCATACTCCATAACAAAAAGATTTCAATCTTAATGGTTATAATTTTAAATTAATGCTGTCTTGCTGAGGCTCTGGAAACAAATGGCTCTCAGCTCCCACCCTGTAGATCCCGATCTGCCTAAACACATCTCTTCCTTGTAACTACTGAATCACTAGGTCTGGGGACAGGTCACAGGGACCCCGTTTTGTAAAAACCCCCAGTGACTCAAGAGGTGCGACTCCATGATGGAAATCCAACTTCAGAAAAGCAGACTCAGAACCCTGTAAGATTCAAAGTCTACATCAGTCACCCAGAGGTAACCCAAATGAACTTCAGCAGTCTCCAGCAAGACACTAGCCACACAAGTGCAGAGGATCCCAAGGAGGGAGAGAACCAAGCAGCTAAGGAAGAATGGGATTGTGGGAAGGAACAGGGCTTCCAATGGTGTGAGCCCAGGAGGCAGGAGCAGAGCGGGACAACAGGCTGAAAACCAGGAAGCCAACACTGGCACAACAGTACCTTCCAGAAGGAGCTCAGCACCGCAGAGGTGTTTTATAGCATTGAGTCACTTCAGACTGAAGCATAATGCACAGAAGACCACTCTACCCCTCAGAAAAGATGCCACTGTGACACCAGGTGAAACTACACTTGACATTCATGATTCACATATTTGGTACTTGCTTAACTACTTACAATTCTCTAAAAAATTCTTTCACCCCAAAATCCATACTTTCAGAGCATTGCAGATACTCAAAAAGACTGGGTCACTGATGGCAATGCTCAGCTGAGGTCAGGCAAGGCAACCAGTTCACGTGTGAGCTCTCCTACTGCAAACATCATTTGAACATCTGTCTAGTGCCTCACCTCCCAAATTTTGTGCTTTCTGAATGGGCCACAAGGCAGAGCTGAAGTGCTGCCTCATGTCCCTAGGTGTACAAGGATGGGATGTGCTTCAGGAGCAAACACCTCGGTCACATGAGCTTCCTTCAGACAGCATTAAAAGTCCTACTCATTTCAAGTTCAAAGTGAGTGGTCCACAGTATAACAAGTAAGATGTCACTGGAAACACACCTAAAGCAGGGATAGATAGTCCCTCACAGAAATGCCACGCTGAACGAAGGAAACCCTGCATTTCCTCCAGAAGCAATGGTTCTATCTTCCCTAATTGCTTCTGGGGACAACTTTATAAAACATGACTGTGGTTAATGAGAACCATGAATAAGAAGAGTCAACCACTGCTGCTCAAAACCTAACTTGTCCCATCAACTCCAAAAAGAAGCTCTTCTAATCATAAAGGTTAAGACAGAGAGATCTCTCAAAGTTTCAGGCCTCCAGGCTCAGATTAATTACACTGCAACTCCAAAATAATTAGAAGATTCAACCACACAACAAAAATTTATTGAAGCATAACACAAGGTGCTGTATCCAGAAATTCAGTGGTACAAAACAGGCAAAAGTCCTAACCCTGGGGAGCTGGCATACTGCTGGGAGACCACAGAAATGTTTAAGTTTCCATATGGTATGTCAAAGAACTGAGAAGAAAAATAAACTTGGGAGCAGACAGAGTGAGAGAGAAGCATTGAGAATGGGGTGCCTATTGCCCTCGGCTACTTAGGAAAAGCAATGGAGTTAATATAGAAGTGAGGACTGTAAGAACTAAGAACAGACAAGACAAAAACGTCTGGTTAGCTCTTGTCACCATATCATGTAAGAGACCTCGCTCCTCCATCTGACTGTAACACTATATCCTCAGATCAATCAATTTCAAAATATACCTGTAGAAGTCTTATGATTTCATGTGTTAAAAAATAAAGGAATTACAGGAAAGATAAGCATTTAATAAAAACCAACATGTAATGAAGTGGCAAGGTATAAAATGAACATTTTAAAAATTACTGCCCTATATTCAAGCAATAGCCACCTATAAAATATGATTTAAGGCTGGCCAAATAGCTCAGTGGATTAATGCTCCTGGAAGCAGCCACAGGTGCTAGGGGTTGGATCCACAGGCCTGTGTAGGATTCACCTCTGGGGCACACTGAAACTACAATTGAGACTGCAATTGAGATGCCATGGTGGAGCAGGACTGTAATTCCAGCACTTGGGAGGCTGTAAACAGAAGGATCACTATGAGTCCGATCTAGTAGTGAGACCCTGAACATGCTGTAGACCCTTTCCTAAAATTGTAGAAAATAAAATAAAATACAATTTATGCAGTAGCCTCAAAAACTATATACTACCTAAAAATGGTCTTCACAAGATATAATATATAGATAAAAGGACAAGTAAAAAATACCTTCAGAGATTAAAAAAAAAAAAGATATCTGGAAAATGAGATATCTCTTTTCTTATTCCAGAAACAAAGCCCCATGACTTCCCCATGTTACATTTTAGGATGGATGCAATTCAATTCCCAATCCCAAGGGGGGAACAGGAAATAAAATCTTACAGTACAAGATCAATTAAACAATAAGCAGTACCATCAGTACTAAAATATTTATAATAAATAAAACGGCATGCTGCTAGGATAAGTGTGAGGAGACCGAGAAAAGGAGAACACAGGGACTGAAAACTCCGTGGATGTGCTAAACGAGATCACAGTATAAATGGCATTTAACATCTACTAAAGAGGTCATCTCCACTGAGAGAAAAGAGATTTCATGAAGAAATGGAGCTAGGCCAACTGGTTAGCAATATGAAATAGGATAAATGCAGCTCCTCACACAACACACCTGAATTAGTTCCCTATTGATTAAGCTATACATGGAGGAGAAACTACACCGATCTTGCCTAAGTGATTCCTCAAAGTCCTTCTGGTTTTTCTCTTACTCCACAGCAGTGACAGCAAACCGTGGGCCTGGTGACCAAACTGCAAACCAAAACCCATGCATCTATCCCCAAGTGTCAACACTGCCATTAACCTGAACACCAAAGTTTCAGCTCAGAAACAATACTCATATAATAACTTTTTTTTTTTTTGTCTTAAAAGGAAAAATAACATGTATGCCGTAAGTTTGCCACCACTGCCCCAGAATGTGAGCATCCAACCTCTTGGTCTGTCTGGGCTGGATGGAGTGGAGACAGACTGACACGAGTTGCATATAAAACATATAGTCTAGCTGATGAATACAAGTAACAAAATTTCAACTTTTTTATTTTAACATTTGAAAAGATAGGCAACATAAATATAAAACTAGTGAATCTAATATCCCTGGTCAGTGGAAGTGGTTGCTCAAGTTTAATAATTAAAGCAAGAAAACATACACATCTGCTTAATAACAATACACCTGTCCTGTGCTTGGGTGCACACTCGTGTAGGTAGACTGAAATGCTATTATAAGTAACTGCTATCTTACTACTCGCTAAGTTGCACAAGCATACACAACACCTGACACATCTGGATTTTGACTCTGGGCATGGCAGTCATGGAGACAGTCAGGGACTGCTATCTCTTCCCCTGCATAGCCTTATATTGTCCCCAACACAGCTCAAGTATCACAAAATCAAGTTATGAAAAACACAGTTAAAGATCACAGAATTATGCTGCCCAGGCCATAGGCTGCAGATTGGGCACACCTGCTGCAAGAGGGCAAGCAAATGCGCAAAGTGTCAGTCTCACAGCAGAGAACGGTCCACAAACTACTGTGATTATGTCCCTTTAGAAATGGAGAATTCCAAAAGGAAAACACTGGACTACCTTCAGGCTCTAACAATGTATTTGTTTCAATGTGAATGAGCGCAACTGGTTCTGTTGTGGCCAGAAGACAATTTTCATTCCCTGGAGCACAACACAGCAGTGGGTCCAGCATCAGCATCATATCTGGACCTAAGTTCTGTAAACTAGGTTTGGAGTGGTGAGGCAACAAGAAGCCAGATGATTCAGAAATCAAAGGCTGGGGCAGACGCCAGATGCCTCCAAAGGAGAGGACTGGGGGACACAAGACAGCAAGAAGACTATAAAAACACTGGCACCCATCAGGGATAGAGGTGATCTTGTTATCCACCCTGTTGTTAAGGAGTGAGTACTCTGGGGGCCAACTGAATTCTGATCACTGCCTCACCAAAACAAAATGAGCAAACTGCAAAGCAGGCTAAGGCAAAGAAGTCCCGCCCCAACCATGCCCAACCCAAGAGAGCCCAACACTGGGGCAGCCAACTGGCTTTGGTGCAGGGCCCTGGAGCCAGCTGCAACTCCTCTATCATTAACATCTTTGTTTTTTTTTATCATTCCAATAAACCTTTTTACAGGCCTGGGCTCAAGGGCCCCAACACAGAGGCTACTGCTGGTATCATCTGGATGAGCTCTTCTACATCTCACTGTGCACCCAGCCTTCACCCACCCAAGGTGAAGCACAGCCCATGCCACAGCCACCACTCAGCTAGCCTAAACTCATTCACACTCACTCTGCAGCCAACACTCATCCAGTCCAAGCGTAGCCATATCTTACTCTGCATCAAATAGTCAGCCCATCCCTGGGAGGCAGGAGGCCTGTAAATGTGGAGGTCATGGAATCACATTCAGAAAGCCCTGCGTGTGTGACTGTGACTTCCAGTGTCCCCCCTGTGTTCTCGCCCAGCAGTTGCAAAGTTTCAGGTCAAACACCTGGGTCTTTGATCCATTTCTGAATTGATTTTTATGGAGAGTGAGAGATAAGGATCTAGTTTCAATCTTCTAATGTAAATTTGTGCAGCCACTATGGAAATCAGTATGGAGGCTCCTCATGAAATGAAAAATAGAGCTACCATTTGATCCAGCTACACCTCTCCTCCTAATCCAGAAAGAAGGAAAGCCAACATAGGACAGACACCTGCATGTCAGCGTTTATCGTAGCACAATTCACAGTCGCTAGCTTCGGAACAGCCTAGGTGCCTACCCACAGATAAATGAATAAAGAAAATGTGGCATGTATTCATATTCAGCCATAAAGAACAAAATCACATCATTTTCAGGAGAAAAAAAAAAAGAGGACCAAACTAGAGATCACGACATCAGGCAAAAGAATGTGGAATTTCTTTAAAAATTGAAAGAGATGACAGGAAAATAGAAAGGAGACTATTAGAGAAGAGGAGGGACTCGACTCGAAGGAGTGCAGAGGTGCTGGGAAGGATGTTATATGCATGAATATTATGCCAAAGCACTACTCTGTATAACTAAGATGCACTAATAATTTTCTTAAAGTGATAGAAAAATGGTAAAAGATGGAATAGACTCATCTACATAAGATCTATAAAATATTAAAAAGGAAATTGAATGTATTCAACAAATCAGACACCATGTGAAACCCCTCATGTAATAACCATAGCAATCTATAAGAAAAACACTTAAACCCCAATTCTACCATATAAACCAGTCTGGTGACCCCACAAAGACTTAAAGAGAGTTACTGTGTGACTCTGCAGATCTTAGCTCCCAAAAGAACTTGAAACATCTGCTCATGCAAAAAGGTACACAGCGTTCATGACAGCGGTGTTCACAACAGCCCATAGTGAAAACAATCCAAACGGTCAACAACCAGTGCATGGATAAGCAAAAACACAGTGCACCCACTGAGCAGGATGTTAACGGGCAATAGGAGCTCCCTACTGTCTGGAGAGACCCTGAAAATATCACTAATGGAAAGTAGTCAGATGCCCTGCACCCAGGGGTTGGGGGATATGGAGGTGGAGCAAAGAGTGATGGGGTTGGGAAACTCAGAAGGATGAAAAATGTTCTAGGAGCTGGGGAAACAGCTCAACAGCAAGCAAAAGGACCCAGGTTTGATCCCTGGTAGTACATGCCATGTGGGCTCCAGAACCCTGAGTGCACCTTGGCGGCCACTGAACCAGGCATGGTGGTGCACACCTAATCCTAGCACTGAGGAGGCTGAAACAGGAGATCACTATGAGTCTGAGTTGCATGGAGACCCTATACAAAATTAAAATTAAAAAAAAAAAGATTAAAAAAGAAAACTATTCTGAAACTGCGTGGAGTGACAGTTGCACATCTCTGTGAATATGCTAAAACTACCAACCTGCATACTATGAAGACATTAGTTGTATAGTAGGTATATCACATCTCCACAGGATGGGTAATAAAGTTCACAAAGGATATGCAAATGGACAATAGAAGTTAAATTTAATCTCCACTACTGAAGGTGAAGAAAAAAATGTAAGTGAAAATCCATTTTTCAACTAACATTTATTAATGGCTTTTTTTTTTCCTTTGGCGAAACCCGAGATTGAACTCAGACCCCCTTGTACTTGCCAGGGAAGCCCTTATTCTGCTGAACCATCTCCCTACTAAAGGCTTTTTGATAGTAATAATCAATTTGACCAACATTCAATTAATGACACTTTCCAATGTTGGCAGTAACAATCAAACTTTGTTATAACCGTTCTACAGAAAAATAAAACCAGTAACAAGTGTCAAACAACTTTTAATAACCCAACCTAGAACAATCCAGTAAATGGTTTTACTCTTCCTTCCCTCTTTCACAAACAGGAAAATTGAAGTTCCAAAGGGGCAAAAATAACCAAAATGATACAACTACAAACCAGATCTCACATTTCACTGCCTACTCTGACCCATAGACTACACAGGAAAAACACAACACTGAAAGAAGTATAAAAGGTAAGGACACAAGACAGAGAGTAAGGTTAAAAACATGAGTCATAAAGATTTTCAGGTACAAATAAATCACAGCAAAACACTAGTATGCATTTGATACATACATTCTTTACATACCCTAACTAGCTCAGTTAGCCAAACATATAGCAAGTACTCTACATACATGGATCTTTGCTAGATTTCTCCATCACCAAGCCATACCCAGGAATACCCCAACTGTAGCCCTGCATAGCACTTTGAAAGAACTCTCTGAGCATATTTTACTTTGAAGATGCTGCATATATTAAGCCATATTACTCAGAGAAGAAAAGCTTCATTTCATTTATTTCTTTTAACAGGTGTTTAATGCAATCATGACTATACCTGCAGCCATCTATTCTGGGATGGAGCTTTCACCACATACAGACTCCACCACTCAATTTAATTTATAGAAAACAGAACTATCTAAATGAAGGGCTATCAGGGGGTCATAAAGTATAAACACTTAATGAAATATAATTTAGTGGATAATTGGCTGTTATGCCCAGGGTACACCCTGTCCCAAAACTTTTAAAGCAATGATCAAAATTAACATGAGGTACAGCAGGTTTAAGCAGCCAAGGTACCCCTCACGCCCTCTGAGAAAGCCCACTCCAGGGCAGGCATAGGGTGCTAGATTACACAACCAAATGCTGGTTTGCACCAAAGAACTCGTCCCATCAGTATTACTGAGTACCTACCAACCTGGTATCAGGCTCTACATATCTAGATCTTTCAGTAACAGTAAGAAAAAGAGCTAGTATTGAAGCTGTCACCACATGGCCCCATATTCACTGTGCAGTGTCACTGGTCTGTGTCATACCGCATTTAAAAAGAATAGTTCCCTTCTCTAGAGACCTCCACATACCTAGAGCTTTGTGGGTACTTAACAGGAATTAACCCCCTTAGTTCGTCTACCAATCCTGACAGGTCATATCCACTCTTCACACTTCATACAAGACAACACCAGGACTCAGAGACCTACGGTCATTCATTCCTCTCCTCTCACACTATTAGGAAGGCAAGGAGCTGGGGTTTGAAGCCCAACCTAGATTTCCCAGCTCTTGAGAAATAAGTCAAATAGCCATTGTGCCCATGAAGGGGGCCTAGGACTATGCTAGGGACCTGACAACAAACATCCTGTGCACTTGAAATTTCCCCTTGATTCCATCCCTTCTCCCTGATCACTGTCCATGCAGCCTTGTGAGCCTGTCCTGACACTGGCCCACTTGTCACAGTGCTCAGGGTCAATGTCCCAAGGACTTCCACTGGCACTAACTGCTGTGCATGTGTCTCAGCCCATCTAGGCTGCTATAACAAAACACTACTGCCTGAGCGGCTTGTAAACAACAGAATTTCATTTCCCATAGTTCTGGAAGATGAGAAGTCGAAGATCAAAGCATTAACCGATTCAGCAGCTGGTGAGAACCCACTTTCTGGTTCACATGTGACACCTTGCAGCATTCTCATGTGGGGAAGGGTCCCCTCAAGCCTCTAGATCAGGGCACTAACTCCATCTTTGAAGGGTTTCACCTCATGACATAATCACCTACAAAGACCTGACCTGCCAGCAGAACAACTGTGGGAGTTAGGGTTTTGAGACAGTGTCTTGCTTATTTTTCTCTTGTTACTGGGACAAAATACCCAACACTCAAAATTTAGGAAACAAAGATAGTTCACAGCTTGTGGAGGTTTCAGTCCATCATCATCTGGCTCCAGGGAGGGTGGCATGGCACAGGGGCAATAGTTCAAGGTGGTAGAAGACAGCAAAAGCAAGAAGCCTCTTTTCCTCCCTTATACTGTAAGTAGGCTAACACCCTGCAGGGCTGGTACATGTAGCACTAACACAGTCTCCACCTCTCCTCTTGCACAGGATGAGGATGTTTACCAAGAATCCTGTCTCCCCTGCTAAGTCGCTGAATTGAATGTTTAAACTTCTCAGGATGACACAATGCATCAACCATTACACATAGGTATTCTGGGGAGATATAAACACACCAGTCAGGCAACCTAATAGCATGAAACCAAACTGCGTGGGTTCAAACCCTGGCTTCTCTATTGACTTCACAACTTAGCCTTCCAACCCCTCCCTGTCTATTTTCAGTTTTATAAAAGACAGAAGATTCAAAGTACAGACGCCAATGAAGTACTTCAAAAAACGAATGGCAGATGGTAAATATGCATAAATGTTAGCAGTTGTTACTAATATGAGTCTATACTCACAAAAACTATCACAAACATAGATTTGGCCATGAGATCCCAAATTAATTTTTCCGAAAGCCCCCTATTACCTATGAGTAAACTGCATTACCCCTTAGTGCTGGCATGCTATGTAAAGAAGAGTCACTCTGTGGCTATCTCCTAATGAGAGGGACACCCAAGTAAGCTAGACAAGGTATTGCTAAGCTGTCACCATGGGCATTAGGGATGAATCCTCCAGTACAATAAGAATTATAAATCCCTTGCTCCCTTCATTCCAGCCTGAAAGATCTGAACAGAAACCAGTACTGTTACTGCAGAATCTCAATTCCAAACATGGAAAATTAAATATATGCTTTTATTTAAATTAAGAAACTGCAAAAAATAAGCAACTGAAAGTGCTTTGAAGAAATCTTTTCACAGCACTGAAAAAGTTTTGGAAGACTTAATAAACTACACAATATGTATGCTCATAACTCAGTGGACTACTTACTACCTGCTTAGGCAGGCTCTGTGACAAAGGTTCTATTACCAGCATGTCGTGCCAGTCCTGCCACCAGGAGCACCAAGAAGTTGAGTGAGACTGGGCATGATGGCATGCATCTGTAATCCCAATGCTTAGGAGGCTGAAAACAGGCAGATCACAATGAGTTCAACCTGTGTGGTGAGACCCTATAGACCCTATACTAAACACATTTTTTTTAAAAAGTATGCTCAATGAGACTAAGAATATCACACCCATGAATAGGAAATATAAAAATAAGATAACTCCACCAGACATGGTAGTGCATGCCTGTAATTCCAGCACTCTGAGGTTGAAGCAAGAGGATCACTGGGAGTTTGAGGGCAGCCTGGGCTATAAAGTGAGCTCAAGGCCAACCTAAGATGCACAGCAAGACCTTTTCTCAAAAAAGACAAAAAAAAGGTAACTTCAAAACTATAAAATGAATTTTCCTATATCACATATACTAGAAAGTATCAGGTTTTACAAAAGCTCAAATATTTTCAAAGCAAAAGGAATTAGCAATGGTCACTACAGAAAATTCAGCGAATAACAAAACTAATTTTAATTTTTGAGAATTAAAGATGAAAAAAAATGACCAACAGAAGAACATGAATACAGGCTGCACATCCAGAAAATCTACAATATATTAACCAAAGCAACCTGAATTGTAAGGAAAGCTACACCAATCAATGCTAGAATTTGGAAGGACTTCACTGCAGAACAGAAGACTGACCAACAACCCACGTTAATGAAAATTGCACACTTACATAAAACTTCTGGAGTTTATGTATTTAAAAGATAAAAATGAAAACCAGAAACATTAATCG
>PVKA01037738.1:0-20787 GCA_004027165.1 Ctenomys sociabilis | reverse complement strand
TTCATTGGTTTCTTTTTTAAAAACTAATTAGAGGATTAAGCAATAATAAGAGCATTATAAGTGAGGTTCTGACAGTGTTTTTGCTATATAACTAGAGTGTTCAGAGTTCCAGTCTTGAAAACATTTGTAAGATTTCAGAACATAGAAAAGACATTTGTGATGTTACACATTTTTTAATTTTTAACACTAATTTATCTGTGTAAAAGTTTTATATTTATATATGTGAATATAAAACAATTCATGCAGAAATTAATGATGGCAGTGAGGGTACTATTCATTTTCAAGAATTGTTTACTATTCAGTACTAGAACAGCTGGTATAATCTAAGTTGCTGAAGTGAAATAGGAAATGAAATTAGAATCTTTTTGTCTTGAGTAGAACTTAAATCTTAGATTTTGCCCATGTTCAGAGACAGGCTTTGCATAGGAACTGGATGATGTTTGCTGCAGAGATTCCTTCATACTTTCCATTAGAGTGAAGTTTAGGGCAAGAAAGGCTTGATTGTATCTCATTGCAATCCAGTGTTGGGGAGACAATATAGTTTCAAGTAGTGACAAATTATTGAATTAAATTACTTTTTAGGTAAAAACCAGAATAAACTATCTTGTTTCTTTTCAGTTTAATAAATGGCATCATAAAGTTGACTTATTACTGAGTTTATGATATTTCTGGAATTGTCAGTATAATAGAGTTAAAAATTTTAAAGAATTGGTCAGAATATTAATGCTGTTTATAAGGTGAATTACTTTCCTATAAGTTATTATTGGTCACAGTGTTGTTGTGAGAGTTATATTATGCAATATAAACCTTGGGTCCTAATAGAAGGTTGAAGCTGAGTGTGGTGGTGCATATTTATTATACAAGCACTCAGAGGCTGAGGCAGGCTGACTGCCATGATCTGGGCTACAGAGTGAGTTCCAGGTCAGCATGAATTACATAATGAGACCACCTTAAAAAAAAAGCAGAGAACTGGAGCCTGCATGGCTTAGTAAGACTTTGTCTCAAAATGAAAACTCCTTTTTCTCCTAGGGCTTATAAGGATTTGCTGTAAGTGACCATTTTAAAATGCTTAATACATTTTCATGACTTTCTCATCATAGTTTCTAGCCATAGTTAATTTGCCTCCATAAGTAAACATTGGATTTATTGTTTATATCTGTTGAAAAGTTGTACTTCCTGGGAGTATTAAGAGATGGGAAGGCAGATAGACATTTTAAGTTATTAAAATACATTGTTCTTTAAAAAAAAAAAAAAAATTCACTGTAGCCATGTTTTCACCTGATAAAAGAAAGTCTAATTGTAATACTATATTGTATTGCACATTTTATGTTATCAGATATTTTGTTTAACCCTGTTTATCCAAAAAATTATATTTTTGATGTGAGGCACCTTGGGAGTGTTGACTTGCCAGCTGCAGCTATCGTATTGAACAGAGCAGCTGCACACACATTCCTTCCAGAGCAATGGTGACAGAAGGTGTGAGCAAGACACAGAAGGAACAAAAGAGCTGGGCTTCTGCCAGCCCAAGGTCACACCACACCATGACCTGAGAACAATTACGCCCAGCAGGCTGCCAGTTGTAGGACATCTGCTCATGCCGTCCTCTCTCCCAGTTCTTCTGCCAGTTCTGCCTCACACAGCTCAAATGTCACCACTTCTCTGAAGCTTTCTATGGATGTCCAAATTCTAATGTAGTTCGCAATGGCTTTTCCACTGGGAGCTGTACTAAGCACTGGGCTGAGGGCCTAACTTAAATTGCACCCTTTGGTGTCTCATGAACAACACCATGGCACAGGAATTCTTATACTCATCATGCAGAAGAGAAACTGAGGCCCAAAGAGGTAAAAAGGCTTCCCTAAGCTCACGCAGCCAGAATTTAGACCTGGGGTTCTCAGGCTTCACAGCCAATGCTTTTAATGTCTGTCGCTTCCTAAGTCAAAGAGGGTTCCTTGGACCAGACCATCAGTATTGCCTCAAACTCGTGAGAGAGGCAGAATCTCACACCCTTTCTCCCAAGCTTTATTTGGTATTAGCTCATGTTTCCAGTACATAACAATTGTATTTCTTGGGTGGAGTTGCTGCACGGACCCAACACATCTTAACTCCTTTTCAGCCCCTTCGTCTTCTACCTCTGCCTTCCCCTTCTCCTCCGTCCCTTTTGCAGAGGTGTTTCTCTGTTTTGTATTATCTTTCATTTTGCTCTTTATACTTTGTCTCTTATAATAAGACCAACCGTGAAATATTTAAGCTTGCATGTCTGATTTCTTTCACTTAACATTATGGGCCTATGTTGCATGCGCTCTCCTCAATGACTCAAATACACCCCCTCCCTTATGGCAGAGTAGTGGTCCATAGTACATAAACGCTCCATTTCCTGTGTGCAGTCATCTGTTGATAGACATGTAGGATACTTCCCACATGTAGGCATCATGGATCGTGCTGCTATAAAGCTCGGCATGCATGTAATATGATGTGTTCAGCTCTTTCAGGAAGGCAACTAGCTAGATCAAATGGGATTTGTATTTTAAGCTTTTGAGGAATCTCCATACTAATTTCCACAGTGATTGTACTGGCTTATGTTCCCACCAACCATGTAAAAGGCTTCCTTTTTCCCCCCACAGCCTCATCCGCTTTTATTATTGTTTGATTTCTTGATGATACTCATTGTTCTAGAGTAAGATGAAATCTCAGTGTTTTAATTTACATTTGTCTAGTGGTCAGAGATACTGAACATCTGTCCATGCATGCCATGGTTTGTGTCTAGGTACCCCAGAGCCTAATGCAGTCATGGGGTGCCATTCTAGATTTCGTGATCATCCAGTGCTGGGATTATGCGTGGGAGAGCTACACCCAGCCTGAGGCAGACAGCCTGGATGCTGCATCAGGGAGACCTGCTCTCCGTTGCCATTGTGCTGCTGCTCCTCCTGTTTTCTCTATTTGCCACCCCATGAATGGCTGCTCTCTGCCGTGTGCCACTTTGCCTTGGGGCCAGCTGCATATGGACTGAAACCTGCACAAACTGTGAAGTAAATAAACCTCTCCTTCCTCAGTTTTGGGTGTCGGGTATTTTGTCCCGGCGAGGAGAGAAGAGTAACTGAGACAATGCATTTATTAGCCATTTGTACTTGTTCTGAGAAGTGTCTATTCATTTAGTTGCCTATTTTTTGATTGGGTCTTTTACTTTGGGAGGGTCTAATGTTTTTGCATTGTTTAAATATGAAAGACATTACTACTCTGTCCAAGGAATAGCTTGCCAAAAATTTTCCCATTTTCGTAGGTTGTCTCCTCACTCAGTTGTTTCATCTGCTATGCAGAGGCTTTTGAATTTGACGTGATCCCATTTATTGAATCTGGTGTTATTTCTTGTGCAGCTGGTGTTCTATCAGAAAGTCCATGCCTATGCCTACATCTTCAAGAGCTTTATCTATTTTATCTTCCAACAGATTGTTTCTGTTTTAACATTTAGAACTTTGATCCATTGTTATTTATTTTTTAAATGTATTTAGTACTGAGTCTACAGGGTCTCACTACACAGATCACACTAGTAGTGGTTTTCCTGTTTTCAGCCTCCCAAGAGCTGAGATTATAGGCATGTGCCACCATGCCAGATCTCAGTCGCCCTCTCAGTCTGCTCTTGGGGGCTGGGGCCAGCACGGCGTACCAAGGATCAAACCTGG
This sequence comes from Ctenomys sociabilis, assembly GCA_004027165.1. Lineage (NCBI taxonomy): Eukaryota > Metazoa > Chordata > Mammalia > Rodentia > Ctenomyidae > Ctenomys > Ctenomys sociabilis. Next base: position 17,110 of record PVKA01037738.1, on the reverse strand, counting down.
TCCTTGCATCTGCCGAAGCAGGTGCTTTAATCTGCTGAGCTATCTAGCTGGCCTGTTATTTTAATGTAGTACATGGTGACATATATGGGTTTAAATTCAATTTTCTTTTTCTTTTCTTTTTTTTTTTTTGGCAGAACCAGGGATTAAACTCAGCCCCTTGCACTTGCCAGGGAAGCGCTTATTCTACTGAGCCATCTCCCTGGCCCCTAGATTCAATTTTCTGCCTGTGGATAAGACTCTCAGGACTTCTCCCAAATTACTGAATCAGAAGTTGCATTCTAAACTCGGTTTGGTGACACATGATTATAATCCCAGCACAGAGAAGCCTGAAGCAAAGAATCCCTTGAGCTCAAGGTTAGCCCAGGTGACACAGTGAGTTAAAATAGATAAATAAACGAATCTGAATTTTAACAAGACCCCCAGTGATTAACAGGAATATTAAATTATAAGTGATCCTGGTCAGAACCAGCCTGTTTTTAGTTTCTTGACTATGGGTCTGTTTCCCCTAGGCCAGTAGTCCTGCAAAAGTCACTTTCTTGACTGTCCAAGGTCTGCCCCCACCTATTCCTGTACTGAAGCTTCTGCAAACTAGCCCACTTCAATCTTACCTGGGAACAGGAACAAGAAAGTCCTGCATAGGACCGGGGGGTGGGGTGGGAACCTGCCTCTCTCTTCAACAATGCCTGCTCTGCTGTAAGAACCCAAGGCATGCCAGTTCTCTAGGACCTACAATGTACTGCACCTGCCACAGAGCTAACTCTGCAAAGTTGATGAGCATCAGCACCAGGCCTGAGCTGTGCCATCTGATGCCTGCCTTTGAGGAAAGTGTTTCTTCCAAATAGAACGTGTTTGGCTATTTTTTGAAGTGTTCGTTTTGGGGGCTACTCAGCAGCAGTAGCTTTGGGCATTTTTATACGAGGAAGAACTTGGACTTGGGTTTCTAATAGGAGGTAGAACTTGGAAGTGAGCTATTTCATAGCACATCAGTACCACCAGATGCCTATAGTAGAGAATGGGTAGCTGATGGAATTGGGAGATGGAGGAGGCTGAAGCCTGTGTGTGCTGTGTCAGCAGAGCCACCACTGGTAACACTGGTGCTCACATCTCGAGAGAAGAAGTCACAACCTCACAGACCATTCAGAATTTGGGCATTTAGGGTTCAGTGTTGATTCTAAGCAACAAAACTGAATCTTCAGATTTTAGAACATCAGAGTTGGCTGTCACACACAGTGGTGCATAGTGAAGGTTTCTGAAATATTTGCTTACAGTTAAGTAGGGATTATCTTGGGCTGGGATTTTATTCATTGTTTAGGGTTTTTTGCTTGTTTGTTTGTACTACCAAAGATTGAACTCAGGACCTTGTATTTTCCAGGCAGGCATTTATGCCATTGAGTTATATTCCTGGCCCTATTCATTATTTTTGTTTTGTTTTGTTTTTGTTTTGTTTTTTTTGAGACAGGGTCTCACTGTGCAGTTCAGACTGGCCTTAAGCTCACTTTGTAGCTCAGGCTGGTCTCAAACTCACAAAAATCCTCCTGCCTCAGCCTCCCCAGTGTTGGGATTATAGGCATGTGCCACCATGCCCGGCTATTCATTGTATTTTAATTATTATTTTTATTAGCATACCTTGGCAGTACATCATGATTACATTCATCAAGGGCAATTGGCTCATGTATATAATTCATCTTAGTCCCCTCCCTACCACTCCCTTTCCTTTCCCTCCATCTCTTGGTCCCTTCTGACGGAGACCACATGGAGGCTAGGCTGAACTGGTTGTAGAAATCATCAGTTGGCTTTCTATACTGACTCACGAGTCTGTCCCAGGCCAAAGTGACTTGCTTGATGAACCAGTGGCTGGCGGTAAAAACAGCACTCTCGGTGCAAAGGTCACAGTGGTGGCCTATAGTGGCCTGTGACATGGTGATGCCTCGGAAGGCAAAATAACACTGCAGCTGAGGACACCAAATCTCACTCAATTGCCAAGGCAGTAACTGAGATAATCTTAGAGATAAAACAGGTTTCTCATTAGGTAAAGATTTACTGCTGGGAAAGACTTTGCTCTGTGTTCACAAGGCCTTGAGGCTCAGGGTTCTCTGTGCTTCTCTGCACACCCCCTTCTATGGACCCAATAAGTGGAGAAATCAGGGTCTTAGCTTCAAGGGCTCTGACCTTCCCAGACCCCCATACACCATATTACTTTTTTCTGCTGTGTTTTATTCTCTGATAGACACGTGTCCAAGAGATTGGGATTGGCTGGCTCCTGATAACTATCGCTCCAAATAGGGGACTAAAACCTGGAAGGATAAGGCCTACCCAGAGTGGAGGGAAGCTGAGAGACAGAGAAGGACTGCGCTGACAGAATCAGATGGCTGAGAGGGAGTGAGAAGGTAAGCACTCACCACCATGACCAGCGGTTCTTATCTCGGAATAAAACATGGGGCAGGATGGGTCAGCGGAGGGGCAGAGATGTATTCAGCTGCTCTGAAGCTTATTAAAGCACTCAAAGGCTCATGGGCTGGCTAAACTTTATCAAAACTGCTACAGGAGGTAACCAAATATAATCTATGGTTTTCTTAGGCAGGCATTTAGATATAGATAACTGGGAGCAAATTGGAGAAAATCTTAAATGGGCACATGGCAGGAGAAACAGTGTCTCCTGAGATTCTTTTTCAACTTGGAACTTCAGATCAGTCTTAAGTCCCTCACAGAGCTTGCCACCAGAGGTTCCTGCCTCAGGCACAGAGAAAGTAAATACAGGGGAGGCTCTGGCCCCCAAAGCCAGATATTTTACCAAAAAAGCCCCCCACCACTGCCAGAAGCGTTGAGGGAAAAACCAGTTTGACTTCAAAGGCTCAGGATGCTGATTTAAATCTGAAAGAAATAAATATCGCTCCTACTGCATCTGATGGTGATCACCAAAATAAAGTGCAAGCTTTTGCAAGTTGAAGTTCTGTGGACGTTTGGCACCTGAGCTCATCTGAACAAGGAGAATAGGTGACACAGTTCATTTTGTTACCAATAGACAAAACATTTTTTTTTTTGTATTTTAGGGAAGGGTCTACAGGATGTTCAGGGTCTCACCACTAGATCAGACTCATAGTGATTCTCCTGTTTACAGCCTCCCAAGTGCTGGGATTATAGGTGCATGCCACCACGCTCAGTCTCAAAACTTATTTTGTTAAATACAGACAATTCCCAAGAGATTAGGACCTCCAAAGCAAAAACACCAAAAGGAAAATTTATTTTACCTGGGAAATGACCCAGAACAGGCCTATGTACTTTATAAAGATGAATGTAAATGTTTTAAAGGCTGTATAGATACAGGTGAGGTCATGTCCTTGCATCAGAACACTGGGTGCTGTGTGGCCCATTACAAAGTCCCCTACCTCCTTGGTAGGGCTGGGATCCCCTCAACTCGTGCTACAAAGTGCCTCAGCCTCACTTCACAAAGGGCCAGGCTAACAAAGGGGCTTCTTGTTACCCTACGTGACACCTATTGTGGTTAATTCATGGGAAGAGAATCATTACAAAAATGGAATTTAATGCTGACTAATAATTCTGATACTAAAATTGAACAAAGGATAACTTTGTTCAAAACGGGATTCCAAGCAGGGAAAGAACAAGGAAAAAGCACCTGAACGTAAAAATGACTGGCTTGAGGTCACATGTGTCAGCCACAGTTTTGATGGAGGCCACTGTTGCTTCTCCCCCTAAAACAACTTTGCCTTTACAATAAAAAACAGACTCTCTTATAGGAGTTGATCAATGGACCCTTAAATAAGGAGAAGCTACACGAACTAGTCACCACACAGCTACAGCTGGGACTTTTAGAAAACTATGTCAGCCCCTGGAATACTTGTATTTTTGTAATCCCAAAGAAATCAGCTAATGGAGATTACTGCAAGATTTAAGACTGATAAATGCTTGCCTATGTCATGTTTCTCAGCGTTTCTCTTTGCCCTCTCCTCATTGTCCAATTCTCAAGTTCTCGCTTTTCTTTTAATTGTGTTATACATTTCTATTTGCATTTCTTCTTTTGAGTCATACTAGGGAGACTATACAATATTTAAACATGTGGGTCTGGTTTATTTTGCTTATAAGTATGTCTTCATCCAGGCGTGGTGGCACATGCCTGTAATCCCAGCACGAGAGGCTGAGGCAAGAGGATTGTTGTGAGTTTGAGACCAGCCTGAGCCACAAAGTGAGCTTAAGGCCAGTCTGAACTGCATAGTGAGACCCTGTCTCAAAAAGCCAAAAAAATAAATGCTTGCTTGTTCCCTGTGGGATACTGCAACCAATTGCCCAGTCCAACTGTGGTTGCCAGAGATTCACTTCTAATTGTAATTGATTTAAAAGGCTGTTTTTTAAAATATTCCCCTTTTCCCCATGGATAGACCAGCTTGGCTAGTTAACATGGAGACAAGACTCTACTTGTGTCTTGACAGACAGGTGGCTGGTGTCCAGGAATGCATGTCCTTGGAAGGAGGCACAGATGATGATGGAGACAGCACTGACAGCCCCACCAACTCAGGCCTTCGAGAAGATGAACCTGTCCAACGGGCCTCATCCTTGGAGATCTGCCAACCAGCTAGAAAATGTGCATCTAGCTTACTATGATTCAACTTCTACTACAAAAACAGAAAGGAGGAACTGATGGAGACCATGCTGAGGTGGCACTGACAGGCTACAGAACTGATCAGTTGGCTCTCTGTATTAACTCATGAGTCGAGCCGGGCCTGGTGGCGCAGGTCTGTAATCCCAGCACTTGGGAGGCTGAGGCAGGAGGATTGCTGTGAGTTCGAGACCAGCCTGAGCTATAAACTGAGCTTAAGGCCAGTCTGAACTGCATAGTGAGACCCTGTCTCAAAAAAAACAAAAATAAAAAATAAATAAATAAAATTAACTAATGAGTCTGTCCCAGGCCTAAGTGATGTAAATGATGAGTCAGTGGTTGACATGCAGAAACAGGACTCTCCATGCCAAGGAGAGGTTGCTGGTAACACAGCGATGCCTCTGAAGGCAAGGTAACACTGCAGCTGAGCTCCCAATATCTTTCCATTTGCAAAAGATCTATTGAGACCAGAGATCCAAGAACACCTAAATCTTGCCTTATCAGTGTCTTTACATACTCCCTTCCCATTCCATGTCACTGTCAAATATCCTTAGGGAGCCGTACAACACGAGAAGCAGCAGCTAAATTAGAAACAAACACTTCCTTATTAGCAATTGGATCTAATAATCACCAACACAAAACTTCCCTCCAAACAAAAGCTATGTTAAGGTGCTCAGTTTAAGCTCTAAATTTAAACAGGCTTTATGTTTTCAATCCATAAATATAAATCCAAACTCAGTACAGCACACCCAAGACAATGGCCAACACAAGACCTGAGGTGAGCTTACGTCAGGGTGCTACAAGCCTGGGGCAGAGGGAGGCAGAGTACAGCTCCACACTGACCCCACCTGCTGGGATGCCTGGTCCGGGGAGGGTCCCTCACCCCCTTAGAGCTGTTAAACACCGAGCTAAAAAGGTGATGGCCAGAGGGTGGTTGGATGTAATGTCCAAAGAGTCTCTCTTTACTTGTATAAATGAATACAATAACTTTTTATCACCTGGCCCTGCTCATTTTACAGATTAAAAATCTATGTTGCAACACGGTGGCTAGTCCAGGGTCACATAATAACACTGTTGGCACAACTAAAGTGAGCACCTAGGGTTTTGATTTTTGATCTGGACCTTGGTAGATGGACTCTCTTTCCACTTGAACCCAATCTTCAGATCTAGCCAATGCTATTAAACAACGAAATGAACTTGTGTAATGGAATCTCTTGGAAGCAACACTTTCTGGCTAACATGGTATCACATGACAACTCCTTGCTTCAAAGGAATCTGGGGAAGCAGGGAATGGGATCTTATTTCTCACTGGCTTTGTGATCAGGTCTGATTCACAACCTAGGTGAGCCTGCTCCTACCTAGAGCTCCTACCTGGAGCAAATTCAGAGTAGAAAAAGAAGTACAGAGAATGGGGAATTTGTAATCCAAGCCAATGAATGTATCATGTTCCTTTTACTAATGAAGAGCTTGCTATTAGAGCTCTAAAGTGATTTGCCTAAGGTCACAGCTAATTAACGATCAAATCACAAATCTGTTTGATTTCTAAATGGAGTTTCCTAGGCTTTTAGCTACAATGGAAGACCAAATTTCAGAGGGAAAACAAGTATGGCACTCGTCAAGAAGCCGAGGGGCTCAGTGCTGGAGGGCCTGCCTGGTGTGGGCAGCCCTGGATCCCATTCCCAGCGCCACAGTCACACATTCTCCCAGTCATCTCAACTGAACAGTACTTGAAATTTGTACACATTTTTTTTTATTCTAAGCAAAACAATGTCGTTTTTAATGTAACCTTATAAGTCACTGTCCACAGAGGAGCATATAGGCCCAACGAGTTGCACACTCCTAGAAGGTACCATTCGTACAGTGGCATCCTCCCTTGAGTTGTGCAGTGCACAACTTGCCCAGCCACGGACTGTAAGTCACATAAAGTTTCACTCTTCTAGCATGATTTTGAGGTCGCTTGTGAGACTCTATATAATACTTTAGCACACCATGTGTATTAACAGAGGAGAATAATAAATAATTCCTTCCTAAGAAATCTTACTGCTTTGTAGGAAATGAACTGGAAATGATTCTGGACTATTCCCCATGTTTCCTATAATTCTTTTGGTTGTAAAACACCTGTGTCAGCAATCAGGATACTCTGGAGCTTGATTTTATCAAGAACAAATATGTCCTTATAGTAGCACAAAAGCATCTCCTCTGCCTCATCAGACTAATAGCAAGTAGGGTGCTCATCCTTGAATGACACTATCTGGGCGATGTGCCTGCTGTGAGTTGGCATGACCTTCTCCCCATAACTGCCTGGCCTCTGCAGGGACAGGCCCTCCGATTACATCTTCCCAGCCCAGAGTTGCACTCCATAGGCGACCTCCTGTCATTTGTTTGTCTGATGGGCATTATTTCTTCTAAGAATCTAATTAGGATCTTTTAAAGAGTTCAGCCTGGGAGCAAGGGAATTAACTATGACTCAGACTGTGTGCTGGCCAAAGCCAGGCAATAAGTGAGATGATCATCTGATGATTTATTTATCCATTTATTCAATATACAAGCTCTGACAGTGCTTCCTCCTTGTATCAACCTGTGCTTGGAAACAAAACCAACAGAAGCACAGGCTCCATCTGTATACTATTCAGCCACACAGCATCCCGGGCTCCACTTAGTTAAGCACAGCACACATGACGCCAAATCCCCCCCATTTTCTTCTTTTTGGTGTCTTGTGGTTTGGGGTTTTTTACAAGGGGAATAATACAATACAGGACACCAATACAGGACACATATTAAAAAATTGTTTTATAATGAATCACCCAAAGAATCATATAGAAAGAGTGCAGGAAATCTGTCCACACAGTAAAGACCAAGGAATCCAGCTGAGGACCTGGATCCCACAGCAATGTATCATGCAGACTCCCTTCACAGATCTGCACTGGGAAGGCCCGAAGGTCAGTGGTGGAAGCTAGAAAGTCAGTGCCAGAGGGATGCAGGATTTGTGCTAGCAGGCAGAGAGATCTGAACTGGAGCCAGAAAGCAATGCTCAAGGTAAGAACCAGCCCTCCGGCAAAAGTACCACAGCCATCCTCAGCAACAGTACGGTCCCGAGCTTCTCCAGCAATGAGGAAAGCCGAGTTCCCATGAGGGAAGCCAGCGTGGCAAGCTTCCCCACGAGGCTGAGCAGTGGACCAGCTTCTCTAGAGCCAGGAAGTGATGGTCAAGGTGAGGGCCAGAGCTCCTCCAGAATTAACCACAGCCGTTCTCAGCGACAGTGAAGGTCCCAAGCTCCTCCTCAGACAAGAATAACTAATCTCACTAGGAAAGCCAGCATCGCAAGGTCCCCCAGCAGAATAGCCCAAGAGAGCCGGCAGCTTCCAACAGTTCCAGCGGCCTCTCCGAGCAGTTTTGCTAACAGCCTCCAGCAGCTCTCCACTTCCACCTCTTATGCTGCCGGCAACAGTCCTCGCGTGAGCCTGTCACTCCCGGCACCACACTAGTCCAGGTCAGCTGGTGTAACAAGTTACCCACCAGTCGGCATTCCACCACAGGGTCAAAGGACGATTATAGTCCCAGCTCCCTAGCTACTAGGTGAGGCCACATAACTAGTTCTAGCTGATAGGCTGTAGCAGAAGCGGCCAGCAGTAAGACAGGCTGCTACCTTCAACTCTGTCTTACTCTGCCACTGGGGTGAAGAAGGCAGGGGTTGGGGCACATGAGCATCTGTCAGCTTGAGTCTCTGCCAGCGCATAAAGCAGAGCCTCTCCACTCCACCCCTTGCCGTCCTCACATGTACAGAAAAATGAAGACTATGCCTTTATTTTCTTAAATCACTGAGATTCAGAGATTCACCCATTATCATACGCAATTTAGTCTCACGTGATCAACTTGAAATCTTCACCTTCAAACCACTTAAAGTGATAGCAGCAAACTAAAGGAGAATAATTATACACTTCATTTGTTCAGTAAAGTTTTGCAGAGGACAGGTGCATGCCAGACCACGCGAGTGGGTCACAAAATTGAGGATCGTCTCTGCTCTGTATGACCCGGCCCACTGTAATTGCTCAGTACTGCTCTAGTTGCAGTACAGGTGCCAAGGGACATTCACTGATATGGGGCAGTGGGGTCCCATCAACACATCCAGATTATAACATGTTAGGTATCAGTCTATGGGATAGATTGTGGGGGGCCAGAGTAGGTGGCTTAAGCCCGCCCAGTCTGTATGACCTTGCCTCAGGAACAGAGAGGTGTAAGGAAGGCGGCGTGTCCTCCCACTGTGGGTGGAATGCTAATAACCTGGCACTCCCCAGACAAGACCAGCATCTGCTGAGGACAGTTGTCAAAATACAGAGAAAATCTGGTTTCTCATTAACTTAATTCTTATTCGCTCATTTTCCATAGTTACTGTTCCGGGAAATGCGAACTATCCCTCCCCCTGCTCTTCTCACTAGCCAATAAAAGGTAGCCAGCCGTGGAGGAGCCAGTCCAGCAGAGTTGAACTCCTCCTGGATCCCTCTGTACCGTGAAATTTGCCCGTCTTTCTGTATTTCCCATTGCCCCCTACAGGCAGCCGAGGGTCTGATCAGCCCGTGGTAGTAACAAAACCTAAGCTTCTAGGGAAGCGAAGGGGTCGGTGACGCAGATTCTTCCGGCTGTGCTTCTCTATGAAAGTTTACCAGCCTGTGAACGCTTAGCACAGCCATTAATGAAATCTCAGACAGTTGCCCTTTTTAAGGAATGGTGAATAGACCATTCAAAATCACTTTCAAAACTACTGACCTTTAAAAGAAAAATCAAAGTTATTAAAGGCAATGTGGGAACCTGGCTTGGCTCCTGGAACAGGAAAAGGCCATCAGGGGGAAACAGCCAGCGGCGAGTGAAGTCTGGAGGCTGGTGAGCCAATCGTACTGCCACTGTGCATTTCTTAGTTTTGACAGACTCAACACAGCTTTGTAAAATGTTAGCATCAGGATAACTGGGTGAAGGGTGAACTGGAATGCACTGTAGTTACTTCACAACTTTTCTGTAAATCTAAAATTATCTCAAAATGAGTAGTTGTTTACAAGCCAGTGTTGGGCTGGGGGTCGCCCAGGGGCAGAGTGTGTGTTTAGTGCTGGCAAGGCCCTGCCTTTCCTCCTCAGCTTCCTGCATGGACAGCAAAACCTGTGTTGTCTGCCGGGCATCCACTCCCCAGGTGCTGGAGGAAGGTGAGTCTGTGAGTAGGGTGGCCACAGAATCCACTGGAAGCGCGCTGACACTTAAGGCCAAAAGCAACTTTAAACCTAAGTAAGTGTCAAATTAGTACAGGGTCTGGGTCTACCGGGTCTCACTGCGTAGATTGGACTCGTAGTGATCCGCCTGTGTTCAGCCTCACAATACCTGGGATTACAGGTGTGTGCCACCATGCCCAGTCTCAACTGCTGTCTCGGGGCGGGGCCAGCAGGGCAGGCCATGAATCAAACCGCAGCCACTGTGCCGTGCCTAGGCAGGTGCTTTAATCTGCTGAGCTATTTGGTTGACCCAAGCTCCAAATACTGTATGGAAGTACTTATAAAACAATTTGGTGTTCACCTGAAATTAAAATGCGCCTGAGAGCTCTCAGTCTTTATGTGCTGACTACAGCAAGGCAATGCTGTCAGGCACACCACTGATGAACAGGCATCAATAAACCTTATTTTAGAACTTAAAATGATACCATATCCCATATAGGCTGTAGATTTTACCATGTTATGATTAATATGAAACATTGCTTATTTCATTTATACTAATTAACTAACTATAATGATGGTAGAGTCCTATATAAGTGAGTGATTAAAGAGTGAAGCCAGGCATGGTGGGGCATGGCTGTAATCCCAGCACTCAGGAAGCTGAGGCAGGAGGATCACTGTGAGTTCAAGGCTAGCCTGGGACACAATGAGAGCTCAAGGCCAGCCTGAGCTGCAGAGTGAAACCCTGACTCAAAAACAAACAAACAAAGAGTGGATTAAAAAAAAAAAAAGAGGAAGAAAAGGAAATAAGAAAAGAGTGAAATAAATAAGTAATAAATGAGTGAGGGAGAGGGTGAATGAGTACTGTATGTTCCCATATTCCAAGCAAGAAAACCATAAATAACTGCAATCCACATCATAACTAGGAACACAATATGTACTTTGCTTATGTTTCTCCTACAGTATTTTATAGCAAAGTCATCCAAACATTCCAAAAAGTTAAAAGAATATTCAGTATGGACAAATACTCACTGTTAATACCTCAAATGCTCCATCATATATCTCTCCATCTATGACGCCATCTTGGTTTCTGATACAGTTCTGAAGAAACTGCTCAGGTGGGCTCGCTCCATGCCACATGCCTCAGCAAGACTGCCCTTCCCTCAAGACTGATGGTTGCATAAGTTAGCAAGAAACCTATGGTGATCTGCATGGTGTTTTCTATACTGGTTTCCTCAATTTTTTTTTTTTCAGTACCAGGGATTGAACTCAGGATTTTGAGCTCACCAGGCAAGTGCTCATTCTATTGAGCTATCTCCCCAGCCTATAGTGATCTGCATAGTGACCAGTTCCTAATCTATGTGTTCTCACTAAGAACCTAGGTATGTACCCAGATCTTTTAGGTGCCCTAGAAAGTGCCCTCACACCGAAGCTTTCTCCCTCCTGGCCTTCCACCTCAGTAAAACTATCTGGGCAAAATTAATGACAAGTTCATGTAATTTTAAAGTAGCAACTCAAAGTCCACAAGCCATGGAGGACAGCCAGCAGGGGGAGAAGTGGTGCGGAGCCCAAAATTCTGAGATGTAGGGAATTCTCTCTGATTGATAAATATCTTCTTTTCACATTTAGGAGGGGACAGTACATGTTTTCAAAGGAGAAGGAAAATCTTGATTTGCCACATGAATGGAACTGGGGATCATCATGTGACGTGAAATAAGTCAGGCTCAGAGAGACAAGTGCCCATAATCTCACTGGTATGGCAGCTAAAGAGGCTGAACTCATAGAAGTTGAGAGCAGAATGGTGGTTACCAGACACTGAGAGATAGCAGGGGAGGAGGAATGGGCAATGATCAATGGATACTAGTTACAGTTAGACAGGAGCACGAAGCTCTGGTGAGCCATTGTGCAGCAGGGGGACTGTTGAAGCAACAATGTACTGTAGATTTCACAAAGCTAAAAGAAAGGCTTCTGAATGCTTTCACCTCAGATAATGAAAACTGTTTGAAGAGATAAATGTATTTATCCTGATTTGAATGCTACACAACAGATACAGGTACCAAAGCACTGTGTGGCACCTTATATATGTGAATATGCTCTGTGTGTGCTTTGAAAATGAAAATTTTAAAAAATTAAAAAGGAGGGGAGATAACTACTTCGCTAAGTAACAAATGGCTCACAACGTTGTAACCCCTAGCAAGACGGCCATGCAGGTATCTAAGGAGGCAGACCCGCTAGTTCCCTTCTCCTGATACACAGTCAGTTGGCAAGCGTTAGCTGGCATCCTCTCCAGCCCAAGTTAGGGTAGATGAGGTGTCTGCAGGGGTGATTGCCATGCAGCCCTTGACACTTCATATGACAACAGATTCTCGGGCCCCTGGTGCCATTCCAGTCCCAGCACTGTCTCAGCTCAGTTACTCTTTATTGGTGGATGCCTGGGCCTACAACCTCATTCATTTCAGATACACTCAGGAAGCATCTACACTGTGTGCAAGGCCCCTTAGGTGCAGGGCAGCAGTGAACAAATCAGATGAAGACTCCTGCCCTCGCAGATATACACCAGCCCGACGCAAAGGGCAACAAACACAGAAATCAGTGAATACATGGACTTTGAGATATACTGAGCAGCGCTATGAGGAAAAAGGCACACAGAGAAGGAAGCTTGAGCCTAGCAGGCTTGGCCCAGAGCTGCAGGGTTGAAGAGGGCGATCTGGAAAGTTCCTGATCATGGGGTGGGCAGGTTTGACTTCTGAACATGTCCTAAGCATGCGGCTGGCTGTGGTCTTCCTGTGCCCTCACATGGTTGCCCCCACTCGTGAGTCATCCACGTCCTCATCTCTTCTTCTGGGGACACCAATCACACTTGGCTGTGCAGTCATTTCCCTCTGAAAGTTTCTCTTTCTTGCTTGCTTTTTTCTTTCTTTATTATTATTTTTAAAGAACACAAAATATTGATAGAAAAAAACAGCATTATACATGACATAATATTTCACCAAACAAATAGGAATCCATCAATGGTTGCTATTACATGCTGCTGTGTGCAAATTAGTTTTTCAGATTAACAGATATAAATGTATAAGTTTTGTTTCAAAAGAACAATAACTAAGAATTTATGAGAAATTCAAGAGAGGAAAAAATCAGAGTAAAAACAAAAATTATAAGCATTAACGGCTCCTTTCTTTTTTCATATTCATATAATTAGAATTCTCAAAGTACAAAGTGGTATGCAATAAATATTTAAAGATTTAAAATTTCTGAATTTGCTTCAACTTATAATACCACATTTCCAAGAAAAATGAACCTTTTGCACAAGAAATTTAAATAAAATCATACCAAGATACAGAAAAATGAAATTGTCCAAAACTTATTATAAAGAAAAAAAACGGTTAAAGCATATACATAAAAATATTAGCTATGGAAGAACAAAATTAAATAGCATCTTATTCCACATTAGAAAGAAAAAAAAAAGAACAAGTATGTAAGAAACTAGACTAATTAAAAGACTGAAAGAAGGAAAAAAGAAAGATCTATCTTCTTTGAATTTTGTACTTAGCAAACATGCCTTTGAAAACTAAAAGTAAAATATTTTCTAGTTATACAACTTGAAATATTTTAATACCTCCAGACATAGCATATAGGAAATAACAAAGAGCATAATTCGAAAGGCATGAGAAGTTGCAGTATGCTCCTGGATGAACAATAAAGAGCTCTCAAAGTGATAGCTATGCAGGACTATACAAAATATATTAGATGAACAATTATTTAAAAGGTCATTGAAGATTTCTATGAAATAGTACCAATCTTATGTCAGGTAATACACATTTTCTTTTCATATGTATATCTGTGTATGTGTGTATAAAGGACAGGGAAGAGGTAATATAAAGTCAACAGAAAAAGAAATATACTTTTTAAAGTTTCTAAAACTATGAGAAGATATCATATGATGTCTTTTAGATAAATTGTAATTCAAAGATATAGTATAAATCTTAAAACAAAAATTAAGATTAAGCAATATTCAGGAAATTAAATACTAATTAATTTAAAATTAAATGTTTGAAAACAATTGAACTAAGAAAAAGTTTTCATGATAGTAAAGAAATACTAAGAATAAAATGTAAAATAAATGCTGGAGTGACAAATAAATGACCATCACTTCTGACAGTTTGGGGATAGGATATCGCACAAAGTTCTAGTGTGTTGTGGACATGGATAATGACCATGACACTTACTGGTGTCCAGGTGTCACTTGTGGGACTGAGCTACAGCTATTTCCTTGAAATCACCCCTGTAGTCCCATATGGAATCTTGACCCATAGGGTGCAAGAGAAGTCCATTTGGAGAGTGTGCTGATGGAAATATTTTGCCGCTGTACACAAAAGAATAACTGAAAGACTACTATCATATACCTCTTATTCTCCTTGTCTGTTTGCCCTTTTTGGTGGGTTCTTTCCATTCTCATTCATGGGGTTGTGATCATTTTGCTCCCTCTCTAGAACATCATTTAGTAGTCTGTGTAGGCTTGGCTTTGTCATCATGAAATTCTTTAGTTGTTCTTTGTCCTGGAAGTATTTTACTTCTCCACTATACTTGAGAGTTTTGCAGGGTATATCAGTCTGGGTTGGAATTTGTTTTCTTGCAAGACTTGAAGTACTTTGCTCCATGCTCTTCTTGCCTTGATGGTTTGTGAAGAGAAATCTGCCATTATTCTGATGGGTTTTTCTTTAAACGTGATCTGTTTCTTTTCTTTAGCGGCTTTAAGTATACTGTTCCTGTGCTGAATTTCTGGGATCTTGATTATTATATGTCTGGGAGTGCTTTTAATTGGGTTGATGTTATCTGGAGTTCTATATGCTTCAGTTACCTGAATATCAGATTGTTGCCTCATATTTGGGAAGTTTTCTACTATTACGTCCATCCATATTTTAAAAAATCATTTATATTGACTCCTTCCTTCTCATTGATGCCTATTACCCTCACATTGCTCATCTTTGCATTGTCTTGCAGGTGTTGAATTATTTTTTCCTGCATCTAAGTTGTTTTCCTGCATCTTAAATTGTTTTGCTTACTTTCTCAATACTGCAATGGTGTCTTTAAAGTCAGAGAGTCTATTTTTCACTTTCACTAAGATGGATTTGCCAGCTTATGATTGAGGTTTTAATTTCCTGTTTATCACTTAGAATCTGTTTCATACATTCTATTTCTTTCCTATATTGCTTATTCAGGGGTTCCCATCATTTTTATATTCTGCTCTATCTTTTTATCAGTGTATTCTTTAGAAGCACTTAGTACTTCTTTGATTATAATTTTCACTACTTTTCTTACTTCAGAAATTATTTCTAATTTGATCTCTTCTATACCTTTCTGCAGTTGTTTCTTCTAATACTATTATTTCGGAGATTTCAGGTGTGTGATTTCCAATTTCCTCTATGCTAGTGTCATCTGCATTTGTCCTGGGTGGACTTGGGGCCTGCTTTTTGTTCCTTTGCTTTATCATTTTGTATACACCACTGACTTTTAACCTTTGGTGTAGAGCTTAGATAGAGTTATTACCTTAGCACCAGGTCTGGATCTAGGAAGTTCAGACTCCTCCAGGTGGGTGTGGCTTGGGTCTGGCTGCTGTGCTCCACTTCTTCCTGCTGCAGCCTTGCAGGTGATGTTCTGCTCCTAAATCAGCTGGGTGGGTCTTGCCTCTAGCCTCTTTGCAGGGAGTTCTGCTGAAGGGTTCCATGCTGGGCCTGCGCTCTGGGGTCAATTCAGGGTCTGGAGGTCCTGGGCCTGTGCTCTGGGTCGATTCAGGATCGGGAGGCACAAGCAGTCTCACTCACATGCCAGGCCTGTGCTCTGGATCAATTCTTTCTTTTTTAAAAATATATTAGGACAGGGTCTATAGGATCTCACTACATAGATTGGGCTTGTAATGATTCTCCTCCTTTCAGCCTTCCAAGTGCTGGGATTATAGGGGTGTTCCACCATGCCCAGTCTCAATTGCTGGCTCAGTGAACCCCAGAGGTGGGGGCGGGAGCAGTGTTGGCATGGCACATGGGGAACTGAACCCCAGCCACTGTGCTCTGCCTAAGTATGCACTTTAACCCACTGAGCTATCTAGCCAGCCCTTAAGGTTCTGTCTCTGAGTATGACCACATTCTGAGGGACTGGAGGTTAGAGAGGACACAATTCACCATATGAATTTAGGAGGACACATGATGAGAGCATGCATGAAAAACAGACTGCTCTGCTGCTTTGCTTCTGCACAAGTGCTCATGGCAGTCAGAGAACCCAGGACAGGAGGAACAGGGACAGAGGATAGCAGTCACATCAGGAGAAAAGCCAAGAGCTTCACATGTTCTGTTTCTCAATTCCCTCTTGGCCAATGCACAGTGTTTTTCTCAAATCTGATCCTTAACTATTTCTGGAAACAATATCATTAGTTGTTGGCCTGCAGCAGGCTGCCGAAGAGAAAGCCCTGATTGGAGCTGGAAGATCTGCCGAGTGATCTTGGGGGAGTCAGAAGCCCCTCGGACCTCCTTTCCTTCACCTATAAAATAGGGAGGAGAATTTTTAGGCCATCACAGATCTTCTGGAGAAGATTGGTGGGGTGCCTGGTGGCAGAAGAGAGCTCTGTACACAGAGAAACACGAAACATAAGACGCCATTGTGAAGTGGCCAGTTGGCAGCGGAGGCCCTCTGGCCACGACACCCAGCTCTTTGGTGAAGCTCAGGGGAGCCAGGCCTGGTGGAGCACACTTGGCTGTCTGGCACTTCAGGAAGCTGAGGCAAGATCACAAATTTTCCCAGCCTCAGTGGTTTTGCAAGACCTTGCCTTAAAACAAAAAATAAAAATGGCTGGGCAAGTAGCTGAATATGAAGGCTCTGGGTTCAATTCCCCAGTACTGAAAAAAGAAAAGAAAAAAAAACAAAAACAAAAAGCAAACCCCTCTGTCCTGGCCAGGTTGATCCCTTTCAGCCCTGGGGCAATCAGAGTTCTGGAGTAATACAGAGCTGTGAGAAGATCAGCTTAAAAGGGGAGAGAGGGGCCAGCCTGATGGCTTAGCTAACTAAAGCACCTGCCTAGGCAGAGCACAGTGGCCAGGGTACGATTCCCAGTGTGCCATGCCAGCCTAACCCCACGGGGCTTGCTGAGATGGGGACTGAAACTCGGCATGGTGGCCTGCGCCCGTAATCCCAACAACTTGGGTGATTGAAAACAGATCACTATGAGTGTGATCTGCATAGTGAGACCCTGTAGACTCTATCGAAGGAAGAAGGAGGAGGAGGAGGAGGAGGAAGAGGAGGAGGAGGAAGAAGAAGA
>PVKA01037737.1:0-20787 GCA_004027165.1 Ctenomys sociabilis | reverse complement strand
AAAAAAAAAAAAAAAAAATCCTAGCCATTTATGATAAATACTAGTCAGTTATCAGGTATTTATTTATATATATATTTCTTCCCATTTTGTGGCTTACCTGTTTTCTTCATAGTGCTTTTTGATGAATAAATTTTATTTTTTTCTTTTTGTATTTTAGAGAAGGGCCTATAAGATGTTCAGGGTCTCACTACTAATCAGACTCATAGTGATCCACCTGTTTACAGCCTCCCAAGAGCTGGGATTACAAGCATGTGCCAACACGCACAGTCTTAGTTGCTGTCTCTGCACATCCTGGGGACGGGGCCAGCACAACAGGCCCAGGGATCAGACCCCCAGCCTCTGCGCCTGCCTGCAGATGCTTTAATCTGCTGAGCTATTTGGCCAGCCCTTGATGAGTAAATTTTAAAGTGTCGATGACGTCTAATTTATCGGGGACCCCAGCAATGAGCCTCCAATCTCCTGGAACAAGAGACAAAATGGTGGCACAGTGGGAGCTGATGTGACCAGCTGTTCTCAGGAAGCAAACGGCCAGGAGGCAGCGCGAACTCGGCATTTACTGATTGAGGAGGTGGTTATCAGGTGACTTCTAGGGCAGTGGTAATTTTAAAGGACTGAGGGTCTTGCCCTGGAGAGTCTCTCTCTCTTTTTTTTGTGGAACCAGGGATTGAACTCAGGCCCTTGCACTTGTCAGGGAAGCGCTTATTCCACTGAGCTGACTCCCTGGCCCAAGAGTCTCTTTTTCATGTATGTGGTACAAGGTCTCACTATGCAGCTCAGACTCTTAGTGATCCTCCTGCTTTCAGCCTCCCCAGGGCTGGGATTACCGGTGTGCATCACCGCGCCTGGCTCATGGCACCTAGGGGCCACCCCGGCATGTGGTGCTGGGGTCCCTGCACTTGCCCAAGTAGGTGATCAGTCTGCGGAGCTATCTTAATTTATTTTGGTTATGAACTATTTATTATCTTTCTTTAAAAACTCATTTGTGGGGCAGGGCTTGTGGCTCCATGGTAGAGCCCTAACACGTATGAGGCTCTGGGATCTATCCCCAGTACTATTAAAAAAAAAAAAAAATTCCTTTGAACCCTGGAATGAAGGTACATTTTTCTAGAAATCATTTGACTTTTCTTCTGCCTTCAGTCATAAACTAAACTTTTATATTTACCAATACCCAAGCCCAGTGAAAAGGCAGTTTAAGGTTCTTCTTTGCTGGAATAATGTCTAACCCCCAGGACTTCACTTAGCCAGGAACTTCTGTTGTACCTAAGTTTTTTTCCTTTAAAGGCTCATGGCTTTCTAGTTTATGTTTAGGTCTCTGTTCTCAGATGAATCTTTGTGGTTTTTTTTGATCCACAATTTTTATTCATTCATTTCTTGCACTTGAAGTATTCTTCGATGACATCCTTGGCCTGTGATTCTTTGCCATAGTCCTTAACCACCACACAACTGCAACCAACCACTTTATGGGGTTTTCCCTCACGGTCAGTGCTGCCCACCCATTCTCCAAGTTTCTTGTCGTCAACCTTAATTAAGGTTGATTTGGTGCTCAGCACAAAGGGCCTTCACTAACTCTACATACATAGGCTCATTGTAGTTGGATGCAAGCACACAGAGATGGGCTTGGCGCTTGTCTAAGGCTTTGGCGGCTTCGCGAATTCCACGCACAAGGCCATTGTGGATGAGGGCGGACTTGAGCACCTCTTGTAAAGCAGTATTGACGTCCATTACACCTCCAGCAGCAATGCCTTCCTCAGCCATGGTGGCAGGTTACGGGTGTAGCTGAATCTTGAACATACCCAAGTCTCCACCTCCGCGCAACTCCACAGCAGCAGGGAAAGAGTGAATCTTTGTGTTTGAGGGATACAAGAATCAATACAGATTTTTTTTGCTTTGTTTTGTTATTTTTGTGGTACCAGGGATTGAACTCAGGACCTTGAGCTTGCTAGGCAAGCCCTTATTCTATGGAGCTATCTCCCCAGGCCCCAAATCCACATTTTCCAGTACCATTTGCTTCAGACTTCAGACAGGCAGAGATGTCAGGGAGTGGTGGCCACCTGGAGCTGAGGTGCAGGGGAGGTCAGTGCTAGGGACACAGAGGGGGTCCATCTACCCCCCACTCCCCAAGCAGCAGGAGCAGAACAGGCAGTCTCAGCCTCATGGGTGACCCGGGTCTCCATCCTCAGCCCCAGCCGCCCCTCCCTGACGTGCTGGTCTGGATGCTCAGCGGGCAGTGCCGTGTGGCCTGCGTTCGGATCCCTGCCCAGGACGTGCTGTTCTCCGTGGTGGAGGAGGAGCGTGGCCGGGACTGTGGGAAGATCCAGAGTGTGCTGCTTACAGTGAGTGGGCCAGGGGGAGGGTGCTGGGCATGCAGAGAAGCTTCTTGTCCCTGCCTGAGAGCTTCCTGATTCTTTTCAGTTGTCTAAAAAAGCCAAAAGGTGGTTTGTAGCTTTGCCCAGGTCAGCTTGGAAGGGACATAAACAGCAGTCATTAGCTCTGGGCTTGCACCGGCCTTTTTGCCGACCAGGCTCTGTCACATGGGTAGAGCCATGCAGAAGAGAAAAGATTAGGCATTTACCTGGATTGCTCATTTGTAGTAAAAGTAGTTCTGATGAGATTCACTGAAGATATTAAAAGGGGTCCCCAGTGGTGAGAAGCTGTGTTGCTTGGCCTGGGACAGGGAATGTTAAATGTATTTGGAATGGAGGAGACGGGAGAAGAGGGAAAGGGGAGAGTGTAGTTTTAGGGTTGTGTGTTGTGTATGGGATACATTAACAAGGTCAGGGCAGGAGGTGCAAGGGACAGGGTCAGGGACACAGGGTATGAAGGAGACTACAGGGGTGGAGGTAGAGGGACTATCTTTTGGGGTACAACCTGACATTTAAAGGGTATACCCTGGGGCAGCAGGAGTATGAGTTCTAGCTGGGGAAAGGATGGGAGGATTTGGGCTCCAGCTTGCCCTCTTCCACACAGGTACCTGGGGCAGCCCCTGGGGAGGTTTGTGCCAAGCTCGAGCTCTTCCTGTGGCTGGGACTAGGCAAGCAAGCCAAGGCCTGCACCTCTGAGCTGCCCCCCAACTTGCTGCCTGAGCCCTCAGCTGGGCTGCCCCACAGCCTGTCCCGGGACGGTGAGCGTAGAGGGTGGGCGGGTGGGGGGCAGTACAGCCTTCCTTGCTACTTGCCCATGGTGGGCCTTGTGAGTCAGGGCACCTGCGCGCTTTCTCTGAGCAAGCATGGCCCCTGCCCTCCCCTCTCGCCAGATTTTAGTTACTTCCAGCTCCGGGCTCACCTGTACCAGGCCCGAGGTGTGTTGGCAGCAGACGACACTGGCCTCTCGGACCCCTTTGCACGAGTGCTCATCTCCACCCAGTGCCAGACCACACGGGTGAGGGGCTGGAAGATAACGTGAGGGAGACTGCTCGGATCTAGGGCACGGAGGCAAAGTGGAGGCCTCGGGGAAGAGTTGCTTGCTGGGCTGACTTTAGGACTCAGCCCTGAGAGTGGCAGATTACACTTGGGGGTGACTGCAGCTGGCAGGGGTGGGTGGCCCAGCACCAACCGCGGTCGTTTCCATCCTCCTCGGTGCGCCTGGAGTGATGCACAGCTGTTGCAAATCTCACTAGAGCGGGGCTGCTCCCCTGAGCATGTGCGATGTTGCATCTGACCCCTGCTGCTGTCCCTTTCGCTGCCCAAAGGTCCTGGAGCAGACCCTGAGCCCCCTCTGGGATGAACTCCTGGTATTCGAGCAGCTGATCGTGGATGGGAGGCGGGAGCATCTGCAGCAGGAGCCTCCGCTAGTGGTCATTAGTGTCTTCGACCACAATAAGTTTGTGAGTGTAGCTGGCCCCAGCCAGGCTCCAGGGCTGGACCCCCACTTCCTTGACCTCCCCTCTTCTGTCTTTACCACCTTGCTCTCCACAGGGCCCCGCTGTGTTCCTGGGCAGGGCACTGGCCGCCCCAAGGGTGAAGCTGACCGAGGACCCGTACCAGTGCCCAGAGCTGCAGTTCTTCCCTCTGAAGAAGGGACTCCAGGCAGCTGGGGAGCTTATTGCCACCTTTGAACTTATTGAGCTGGACTACGGTGGCCAACTGGAGGTCAGAATACCACAGCTTGGTAGTTACTCAGACTTGTTACTCATCAGGCTCCATCCCTCGCTGAACATGGCTGTTTTCTGAGGCCCCCACTCCAACAGTTCTGCCTTGCCTGGTTCCTGTCTGTGCCTCACATTCGTCCCTTTCCTAAGCACAGCTTCTCCTGATTCTATTTGACCTCTGACCTCTTTTCCCCGTAGCTCACAGTTCCTGGTGATGTGGAGCCCCAGGATCTGACAGCCCTGATTGAGCCGCTGTCCGGACACCTGTCCCTACCGCCCAGCGTGCGTCCGGTGCTCAGGGAATTCCGCGTCGAGGTAGCACCGTGCACTCTGCGCCCCTCATTCCCTTGCACCAGGCGGCCTCTTGTTGGGTGCAGACCCTTGAGTCCCACCAACTTTCTGACTCCCTAGGTGCTGTTCTGGGGTTTGAGGGGCCTTGGTCGTGTACACCTGTTTGAGGTGGAGCAGCCCCAAGTTGTGCTGGAAGTGGCTGGGAAACGTGTGGAGTCAGAGGTCCTGGCCAGCTACCGTGACAGCCCCAATTTCAGCGAGCTTGTCAGGCATCTGACAGTGGTGAGGCAGGGGCCGGGGCCAAGGCATGCTGAGCGGGGAAGTAGAAGAGGGTGGTGGGTGGTAAATGTCCAGCAGTTGTCTCTGTCAGGGCCACATAGTGAATACTTGGGTTCCGTGGGCCACACAGTCCCAGGTGTGGCCATTCAATCCTGCCAGCATAGCAGGGCAACAGCCACAGACAGTGCACGAATGAGTGTCTGTGACTATGAGATGAAACTTCATTTACAAAACTCAGCAGGGTGCTGGGCATGGTGGTGCAGGCCTGTAATCTCAGCATTCTGGGAGGCTGAAGCAGGAGGGTTGCAAGTTTTAGTCCATCCGGGTCAATTTAACAATTTAGCGAGACCCTGTCTCAAAATGAAACAAAAAGGGTTAGAAATGTAACTCAGTAGCTAGGCCTTGAGTTCAATCCTCTGTACACACACACACACACACACACTCTCTCTCTCTCTCTCTCTCTCTCTCTCTCTCTCTCTCTCTCTCTCTCTCTCTCTCTCTCTCTCTCTCTCCAAAACAAAAAACTCAACAGTAAGCCAGACTTGGCCCATGAGCTCTGTGTTACTCTGTGGCCTGGCTGTGCTGCTCTTGGTTCTACTGAATGAGTGGATCAGACACTTGTCCCGAGATGCCGAGGGCTGAGAAGACAACACTGTCATTCGTAGTCACCATTTCAGTTAAATTTTGGCGATGATGCTCAGGATCTCATCACATCGCTTGTGTCATGCGAGCTTCAGTCTTCTCTATGCACCACAGTGGGAGAGGTGAGAGAAACGAGGCCTGGAGAGTCCCAGCGGTGCTGCCCCTGTGTTGAGTGGGGCACCTCCCACAGGTGCCATCGGTTTGGTTGCTTGCTGACGTCATTCAATCCCTTGATGGTTTTCTCCATTACTGAGAATAGGGCCCTGAAGTCTCCACTTTTGTTGTTTTTTTGGGGGGGGTGAGAGGGTTGGTTTTTTTGAGACAGGGACCCACTTTTAGCTGGCCTTGAATTCACTTAGGTAGCCCAAACCAGGGCCTTCAACTCACAGAGATCCTCTTGTCTCAGCCTCCCCAGCACTGGAAATACTGGAGTGCCCACCACGCCTGGTTTGCTACCACACTTGGTTTCAGGCTGGCATGGCATGCAGTACCAGGGATCAAACTTGGGACCTTGCACTTGCCAGGCAGGCTCTTAGACAGCTGAGTTATCTCCCCAGCCCCTTTTATTCTTGAGTCTGCTTTTTGTTTCTCTCTTTAGTGCTGTTACTCTGTGTGTGTGTGTGTGTGTGTGTATGTGTGTGTGTATCCAGTGCATGTGCTAAGCTCCAAAGTGCTTGTGTATTATTTGACACTTAGAACAATCTCTTGAGTTTAGGACTATATTTCTTTTGTAGCTGGGACATAGAGTCAGAAAGCAGTGACTCAGCAGAGACATGCAGTTCGCGGCCCAGAGCCAGGTGTAGATGTGCTGGCCCCGTCTTTGTTTCTTCCCCAGCTCTTTGCAGACACAGCTCCTCTTCCCCTACCCTAGGACTTGCCAGAGCAGCCCCACCTGCAGCCTCCACTCAGCATCTGGGTAATTGAGCACCGGGCCTTTGGTCGCACCGTCCTTGTGGGCTCCCACATTGTCCCCCACATGCTGCGGTTCACACTCCATGGAAACGAGGATCCCCCAGAAGAGGAAGGAGCAGAGGAAGAGAATGAGGACTTGGGGCCCAAGGGACCTACAGGTTAGGGCCCTTCCCCTCAGGGCTGCCAGACAGAAGTCCCTGTGGCTCCTGGGCACCCTGTGTGGGACGTCACCGGGCCTCACGGTATCACTCCCCCTCCAGGACCAAAGTTCTTGGATCCCTTCCCGGCCGATACTGGGCTCTCTAGACGGCTCCTGAAGGTGAGGCATTGTGTGAGAAGGGTACAGAAGAGCTTGGCAGAGCCTGGGCTGGTGCTGGGTTGTGGTACCTGAGACCTCACCCCCCCAGGCTCCTCTGAAGAAGCTCAGCCTAGGAGGCCTCTTGAGTCAAGGCCCAGAGTTGGAGGAGGACATCCCAGACCTGGAAGAACTCGACTGGTGGTCCAAGTACTATGCTTCCCTGCAGGAGCTGCAGGCCCAGGTGAGGTGCAGGATGGTCCAGGGGGTAGGGGTGGGGAGCAAATGGCAAGGAGAATGAGCTCATCGTACGGGAGTGCTGTAGTTTTACAGAGCTCTTTACTACAATCTTTCCTGCTCATCTTTATCACAGTTTTAGGAGCCGGGTGTTAGCTCCATTATCTGGGGCCCTGTTGTCGAACAGAAATATCACGCAAGCCACATGTGTAATTTTAACTTTTTAGTGGTCATGTTAAAAGTAAGTAAAAGGAGGCCAGGCATGGTGGCACATGCCTTTAATTCCAGCAGTCGGGAGGCTGAGGCAGGAGGATCATTGCTAGTTCAAGACACCGTGGGCTACAAAGTGAACTCAACACCAGCCTGAACTGCATAGTGAGACCCTGTCTCAATAAATAAATGAAATAGGTGAAATTAATTTAGTATGTTTTATTTAATATTAGGTAGCAAAATATTATTGCCACAGAGAATCACCACAAAGATTCATCAGAAGATATCTTTCGTTCTGAGGGTACAGTGAGCTTTTAGAGTCTAGAGAGCATTAGCCACACCCCAAGGGCTCAGGAGCCACTCACTGGCTGCTGCCTGAGGCGCAGGGCTAGGAAGGAAGCAAGCTTAGAAAACCAGGCTTGCGCAGTAGGAACCTGAACTAAGGCTTCCCAACTCAGCGTGTGGAAACAGGTCAGACTCCACGAAGGACGTCAAGGGTAGGGAGGACTCTCTCATCTGCCCTTTGATTTCAGCCCAACTTGGATGAGGACGAAATGGATGATCCTGGAGATTTAGGTAAGAGGTTTGCCTTGTCTGGCCCTCCACTCTGCACCCATATGTCTCTGCTCTGGGGCAGTTCTGCAGTTTCCAGACAGCCTCAACTTCACTTCAGCAGATGGGGAGGCCCGGGACCAGGGTGAGGCTGCTGTGGTCGTGGAAGGCACTGCATCTCGGAAAAAAGCAATCGCCACACTGAAGGTGAGGAGTGCTGGGAGATGGCAATCTCTCTTGGTCCTGCGTGTAGAGTTGTCACTGAAGCTCCGGCCTTTCAGATCTACAACAGCTCCCTGGAGGAAGCCTTTCACTACTTTGAAGACTGGCTGAACGTGTTCCCGCTATACAGAGGGCAAGGGGGGCAGGGAGGAGATGGCGAGGAAGAAGGGTCCGGATACTTTGTGGGCAAGTTCAAGGTATGTTTGGGGAAGGAAAAGGGGCCCAGAGAGCACAGGCAGGGATTCAGGAGGAAAACGCTTACTGAGCCTTTTCTGTCTCCCTCCATCCCAGGGCTCCTTCCTCATTTACCCTGAGTCAGAGGCAGTGTCCTTTTCTGAGCCCCAGATCTCCCGGGGGATCCCACAGAACCGGCCCATCAAGCTCCTGGTCAGAGTGTATGTTGTAAAGGTGAGCATCTGTCCTGCCGGCAAATCTGCAACACCAGCAAAGCTGATGAACATGAAATCTACAGAATGAGGCTGTAGAAGGCATCTCGGGGACCACAGAGCTCAATGTGATCATTTTTTAGATGGGAAGTCTGAGATACAGTTAGAAGACTCCCAGGGTTCCAATGCTTGGTGACGCAGACCTAGAATTTAGAGTAGGACTCCTGATCCCATGGTCACTGTTCTTCTCCAGCAGGAGGGGAAGTGTGGCTCCGGATCTCAAGCTGCAGGGGGCTCATTGCCCAAGGGCGTCCTCATTTTAGGCAGCGGTCAGCAGAGCCCTGACATTATCAGGGAGTAATGGGGACTCAGTGGGTTGCTCTGCCCCCTCACTCCTTGTCACCAGAGTGGATGGCGTACTTCTGTCTGGTTTAAATATAGAGAAGACGTCACTGGAGAAACATTCCAAGGTACCATTCTATCATAATCTGCGATTCCTAGTGCGTCAGCCTGGTAGCGGAAGTCATCGAGATCTTTTGTTTCTAGCAGAATGGTAGGCTTGGTGGTCTGCGCAAATTCTTTTTGGAAGATATCTAGGAGATGTTAGGTAAACTGTCTTAGATGAACGCTGTGCTTAGGCTGAGTTCTAATGTGCTGAGGCCCTATGTTCAATCTGCAGCACAAGGAAGAAAGGAAGGCCAGCCATGGTGGTGCATGCCTATAATCCCAGCATTCGGGAGGGCTTGAGGCAGGAGGATCCTTTGAGTTCAAGACCAGTCTAGGCTACAAAGTGAGCTCCAGGCTAGACCAATCTGCATAGGGAGACCCTGTCTCAAAAAGACAAAAAAAAAAAAAAAAAAAAAGGGAGGAAAAAGGAATAAAGGGTCCTATAATCCCAGCAATCTTGAGGTTGAGGCAAGAGGATTGAACTCATGAGGCCATGAGTTCAAGGCCAGTGTAGGCTCTGTAATGAGTTCAAATCCAGCCTGCATTACGTAGTAGACCCTGTTTTGAGAGACAGAGTGAAAGAAAGACAGAGAAACTAAATAATGCAAAGATCTATTAATGCTAAACTCATAATAAAGTAAAATCCCAACCTTCCCCAAATGAAGAAGGAATAAGAATCCCAAGTAGAAGATGAACCCTAAAATTCAGGTTGTCTTGAGCCAGAATCATGATTCTTGCATGAACCTTGGTGGGCAAGAAAAGGCAGGATAAACACACTGGCCCAGCCTTTGCTGGTGAGGAAAATAGAAAAAAAAAATCTTTTTAAAAAATTGATTTAAGCCGGGCGTGGTGGCGCATGCTTGTAATCCCAGCACTTGGGAGGCTGAGGCAGGAGGATTGTTGTGAGTTCGAGACCAGCCTGAGCTACAAAGTGAGCTTAAGGCCAGCCTGAACTGCATAGTGAGACCCTGTCTCAAAAAGACCAAAAAAAAAAAAAAAAAATTGATTTATTGGGCTGGAGAGATATCTCAGTGGTTTAAGTACCTCCCTGGCAAGCACAAGATCCTGAGTTTGATCCCTGGTACAAATAATAATAATAATAATAATAATAATAATAATAATAATAATAATATAATAATAATAATAATTTCATTGGTATACTTTGGTATACATGATAATCACATTTATTGTAAAAAGTTTATATGTGTGCATAATGTGTCTTGATTTTCTTTTCTCCATTCCTCTCTCCTCCTGTCAACCCTTCTTTTTCTCTTGATTTACAAAAGCTTTGTTTCTATTTCTTTTTTTTTTTTTTTTTTTTTTTTTTTTTGTCTTTTTGAGACAGGGTCTCACTATACAGTTCAGGCTGGCCTTAAGCTCACTTTGTAGCTCAGGCTGGTCTCGAACGCACAACAATCCTCCTGCCTCAGCCTCCCGAGTGCTGGGATTATAGGCATGCGCCACCACGCCCGGCTATTGTTTCTATTTCTTTTCCTTTTTTTTGTGTATGTGTGTGCTGGGAATTGAATTTAGGACCTCATGCTTGGCAAGCAGGCACTGTACCACTGAGCTATATCTGCACCACCTTCTTCCCTTCTATTTTCTTTTTTTTTCCTACCTTCAGAAAAATTCCCCTTTTCCTGAGGAATTTATTATAGAGTTTTGTCCTTTGAATCAAGACTTGAATTTATGCTACAGTATTATCTTGGTTCATGAATACTTTTATTTGTAAATAATTTGTTTTACAAACAGATGCATTTGGCAAAATTTTGCTTTTGTTTGCAGACACTACAACAGGTGACAAACATGACTGTGGCCATCTTTTTTGCATAAACATGAATATGGCCATTTTCCCTGAACTGTGGAATGAATTAAGTTCATGAACTGAGGTATCACCATATTTGTTTAGGATACAAAATAAATTGTCTGGAAAATTAAACCCTGAGAAATTGGCTCAAAGTGATCACAGTTTTCATAGATTATAAGAATCAAATGTGTATTCACAATACAAAAATTATATAAGAAAATAATCATAAATTGTCACAAGAAAAAGTATAAAGGAGAATTAGACATCTAATACTTCATATGTTCGAATTTTCAAATATTAGAATGCAAAAATTGTTTAAAGTGTTACACAAGCAAAAAACAAGAGGCTATCACAAGTGACTGAGGGTGTGGGCTGGTGAGATAGCTCAGTGGTGAGATAGCTAAGTGCCTGCCTGGAAAGCACAAGGACCAGGCTTTGATCCTCAGTACTGCATGTCATGCTGGCTGGAGCTGGTGGGGCATACCTGTAATCTCAGGGCTAGGGAGGCTGAGACAGGAGGATTACTACAAATCCAAGCTATGTAATGAAACCCTATACCAAATAAATGAAAAAAAATTAAATATTTAAAACAAAACAAGTGACTAAGGCTGGATGTGGTGGCACAGGCCTATAATTCCAGCACTCTGGGAGGCTGAGGCAAGAGGATCAGAAGTTCAAGCTCAGACTGGGCAATTTGACAATTTAGCAATTTAGTGAGACCGTGTCCAGAATACACATTTTTAGAAAGGACTAACAATGTAGCCAAGTGTGAAAGCCCTGGTTCAACCCCTAATACCCACCTCCCACCAAAAGATCATGAAAAAGAAAATCTTTTAATGCCCAGGTATAGAAGAACGAATGAATAAACTATATGTCTGTACAATGAAGTACTACACAGCTTTATATACTTTAAAAAGAATAAGGAAAACCACTATGGTCTGAAGCAATTTCCAGAATATACTGTAAGGTGAAAATAGTGAAGTGCAGAAGAATGTACAGTATTTAGCCTCTGAATGAGTTAAGAAAAAAGATGTAGGAAAATATATGAGCAACAGAAGTACAGGAAGAATTAACTAGAAATTTAGAGACTGGTTGCTAGAAGGGAGAGTGGCCAAGTGGAAAGATTAGAGTAGCAGGAATGAGGTGACACTTCTCAGAGCATAAATACTCCTTCGCTTATAAAGGCATGTGCGCTGATACGCTGCAATTTGAAAGTATTGTAAATGCATTTAAACTACTTAATCTACCAAACATCACAGTCTAACTGCACTATGTTGGCTGTGTCCTCTTATGGTTGTGTGGAGCTCACTGGGAGCTCTGGCCTCACAAGAGAAAAACCTAAGGATTATCCCAGAAAAAAAATCAAAAGTCAAGGACCAGTGAGATAGCTCAGCAGACTAAACACCTGCTTAGGCAAGCACAGGGACCAGGGTTCAAACACTGGCACCACATGCCACCTCCCCCAACCCCACCAGCTCCACCCCCTCAGGGGGGCACGCTGCACCACCGAGACTGGGCATGGTGGTGCAGGCCTGCAATCCCAGCTCTGGGGAGGCTGAAGATAGGAGCATCATTACGAGCTTGAGCTACATAGAGAGCTCAAACTGTATCAAATACATTAAAAAAAAAAAAATCCAAAATTGCAAGTCTGATTTCTGCTGAATGCATATGGCTTTCATACCAGTATAAGGTTAAAAAAAAAGTGTCAGTCTATCAGGTATAGTTAGGTATAGGAAGAGACAGGAGAATTATCCTGGTGGCTTCCCACAGTAGAGAGCATTCCAGCAGAAAGAGCCAGTCTAGGTGAGGTGGTGCTTAGAACTGGGGGATGACCAGAAGACAAGGTGGGTGGGGCAGAATGAGGGCAGAAGAGGGAGTGGTAGCAGTTAAGTTTTCAGAGGAAATGATGCTATTTAAAATTTATTTATTGGGGACCACCCACACAGGACCCCCCTCCTGTCCCTCTCTTGGACAGGAGCTTTCTTTCCCTCAATAAATCTATTCTGCTCATAACCTCCGTTTCTTCCTAAAATTCATTCTTCAGTTTTAGAGAACACGAACTCATACAGGTCAGGTCCAGAGATTGTTTTTTCCTATGTCATTTGGAGGTTCCTTATATCATTAGGTCATCCACGTGAGATCAGTTTTTCTTTTTTTTTTTTTTTTTTGTCTTTTTGAGACAGGGTCTCACTGTGTAGTTCAGGCTGGCCTTAAGCTCACTTTGTAGCTCAGGCTGGTCTCGAACTCACAATCCTCCTGCCTCAGCCTCCCAAGTGCTGGGATTACAGGCATGCACCACCACGCCCGGCGAGATCAGTTTTTCTTCCTGTATCATTGAGACCCTGAATACCCTGTAGACCCTTCCCTAAAATACAAAAAATAAAAATAAAATAAAAACCCTGCCCCTTATTTTTACTTGCACTGTCATGGTTGCCCTAAAAAAAAAAAATAAATAAATAAAATAAATATACTTATTTGGTAGAACCTGGGCAGGCCCTTGAGCTTGCTAGGGAAGCACTTATTCTACTGAGCCATCTCCCTGGCCCCTAAATTTTATTTTATTTACTTTTTATTTTATTTATATTATTAGTCTGTTGAGCTACCTCACTGGCCTGCTATTTAATTTTAGGATACTTTCTCTTTTTCAGAGTAGAGAATAGGCAAGGGAAAGCCAGAGTGAGGCAGGAGAAGGTCACTAATTATGGACTCGCCGAAAGATCCATGGTGGAGAGAGAACCATGGGTTGAAAAAGGTAGTAGAAGTAGAGGTGGTGATAGGGAGCCAAGATTCTGGAAATGTCTTCAAGATGAGGCTGACAGGATTTGAAACAGAACAGCTGTGAATGGTGTGAGGGTAAAAGGAAAGACAAGATAGACTCACAGGTTTTGATGCACATACCTGGGAGTTTGTTTTTTTTTTGTCTTTTTTTTGAGACAGGGTCTCACTGTGCAGGCTGGCCTCAAACTCACTTTGTAGCTCAGGCTGGTCTCAAATTCACAACAGTCCTGCCTCAACCTCAAGTGCTGGGATTACAGGCATGCGTCACCCCACCCACCTAAAATATGCATCTTAACAACATACAAAGTAGTGCTATGTACTGCTTAGGGATAGAGGTACATGGAATAAAAATATAAAAACACACAGGTGAGTGAATAACCCCAAGAGTTTGGCTTATTGCAGGGGTAAGGATAGAAATATGCTTATTGCAAATAAGGTTCAGGCCTGGGTAAGCAGCTCAGGGATAGAACACTTTATTTTTTTATTTGTATTAGTGAGTGTTTGCAGTGCATAAAGAGTGTGTTCATCCTGGGGGTTGGTGCATGTGTAACACCACTTAGTTCTTTTTGTGTGTGTGCAGGGTCTCACTATGCGACTTGGACTCATAGTGATCCTCCTGCTTTCGGCCTTCCCAGTGCTGGGATCACAGGCATCTGTCACCATTCTCAGACTCCATCGTTGGCTCAGTGCACCCAGGGGGTGGGGCTGGGGCAGTGTGTGGTGCCAGGGATCAAACCCTGGCCCTTGCATTTGCCTAAGCAAGTGCTTAGTCTGCTGAGCTATCTTGCAGACCTCCACTTCGTTCTTATACCCTATTCCTTTTCCTCCCTCCCGGTTGGCTGGGTTCAATCCCCAGTATTGGAAATTTGTAAGTTCAATATAGATATTTTCTTTTTCAACAGTTTTCATCACACACACACACACACACACACACACACACACACAGAGAGAGAGAGAGAGAGAGAGATATCTTGCTGTGTAGTTGAGGCTGGTTTTTGTGTTCACTGTATAGCCCAGGCTGGACTTGAACTTTTAACAATCTTCCTGCCTCAGCTGAGTGCTGGGATTACAAGCCTGGCCTGTATATTTCAAGTATTTCCTAACTAATTGAAAACTCATTCAAACTTTCAGTGGGAGATTTCTCCCTTGGTCACTTTCTGCATATACTTATTCTTAGACCTAAAAGGATTTGGACTATGACAATGACACTTTTCCCAATTCCATTCCACGCTATCCCTTAGGCAACCAACCTGGCTCCTGCAGATCCTAATGGCAAAGCTGACCCCTACGTGGTGGTGAGCGCTGGCAAGGAGCGGCAGGACACCAAGGAACGCTACATCCCCAAGCAGCTCAACCCCATCTTCGGAGAGTGAGGCTGGGCTTTAGGGTTGGGAATGGGGGAGCATCGTGGCCATCAGCGTCGTGGCCCTGGGGCTCTCACCAGGTACTGGCCTGATGATGGTGTGGGGCGCTGTTCCACTCCAGACTACCTCTGAGGGTCATGTTTCTCCTGGCCAGGGTCCTGGAGCTAAGCATTTCACTTCCGGCTGAACCAGAGTTGACTGTGTCTGTGTTTGATCATGACCTTGTGGGTTCTGATGACCTCATCGGGGAGACCCACATTGATCTGGAAAACCGATTCTACAGCCACCACAGAGCAAACTGTGGGCTGGCCTCCCAGTACGACGTGTGAGCCTGGAAGGACCCTCGGAGCTCTTCTGTTTCTCTGACCAAGCAGCATGTTTGGGCTCAGTTCCTAGCTGTGTCTCTGGATCTGGAATGGCACAGAAGGGGAGCTAACCACCCCCTGCCAAGGCACCAGTAGCCAAGCATGGCTTGGGCGTTGGGATCCTGCAACTAATAAGTTACTCACTTTCTTGGGCCTCGATTTTTCATCTGCCAGGTAGAAATAGTAACACTATTTCCTTCATAGAAGGACTCGATAGCTTTGATTTTCATCATTTCTATGAACGAGGACAACCTGTCTCTTGTTGGGGTGCTGAGCTTAGGTCCTATGTCCTCACGGGTCCTCATTCCTGCCCTGCTCGGGTCTGTGTCCATACACTGGCACCAGCTGAGGCATCTCCCTTTCCTGCCCTCAGGTATGGGTATAACGCCTGGCGTGATGCCTTCCGGCCTTCACAGATCCTGGCAGGGCTGTGCCAACGCTGTGGTCTCCCTGCCCCTGAATACCGAGCTGGGGCCGTCAAGGTGGGGAGCAAAGTCTTTCTGACACCGCCTGAGAGCCTGCCCCCAGGTACTGGTCCCTCTCTGCTAGACAGGCCGAGGGGAGCAAGGGGAGGTGGTATGAGGCAGAGGGCCTGGTGCCAGTTGAGTGCACCCCTGAAAGAGCCCACAAAGGCAGGGGGCAGAATATGAGTTTGATTGAGTCAGAACAAGGTTCTTGGATGCTGGGTAGAGAACAGTCTCTAATTGGACCTCGCAGAGCCACATCTAATCAAGTTTCCACATCACAAGACAGATCCAGTGTCCACATGACAGCATAATCCAGTGGCAGAGCTGAATTCATGCTCACAACTGGCCAGTAATCTATTATCTAAACAGGATCTGAGCAAGGGCCACAGCCGCTCCTGTGCCCTGATTCCTCTGCTGGCTTTCAGCAAGCCCCTTCCACTTTATGTTTGGCCCACTTGTCCCCCACCCCTCCCCCCGTCTATGGACTCTACTCAACTCTGTGGTAGTCTCAGTTTAGATCTGCTGAGGAGGGGCAGGAGGGACAAGGGAGAGCTGGGTGCTGTGTGGAACCCAAGCTCATGCACCTCTTGTTTCAGGTGGTGGGGGTCTCCAGTTAGCAAGTGGAACCTCTGAGGAGGCCCAGGCATTGTTTGTCCTGCGGCATTGGCAGGAGATGCCAGGGCTGGGAATCCAACTGGTACCTGAGCATGTAGAGACTCGGCCCCTCTACCATCCCCGCAGCCCAGGGCTACTGCAGGTGAGGGAGTGTTAAGCATTCCTGATTGAGGGTTCATAGAATTGCAGGATTCCCACTTGATTCTGACCACTAGTCCCCAGATACCTTTTCTCTAAGACTTCCGCTTGGGTCTGACGCTACTTGCCAGTACACTACTCCATAGAATCTTAGACCTTCATGCTGGGACCCCTTGCCTCATTCGTGAGTCTGCTTTTATAGGATCCTTACCCCTAGGGCACCAAATTGCATACCTAGGGGTCCCAACCTGACTTCTACCCTGTTCACCAAGATCTGGACCTTAGGAACAGTAGATCTTACTTTTGATCCCCATCTTTCACTTCTGGGTCCCTATCTCTGAATCCCCAATCAGACGTCACCTCCACGCTCACCCTCCAGGGTCTGTTTGGATGGCCTTCTCCCAGCTCTCTTTCCTTTAGGGGCAGGGTGTAACCTGTGAGCATGCACCTATCAGGGGTGATGGGGACCCAATCAAGATCCTCAAACCTAGTCCTCTGCCCCTAGGGGTCTCTTCACATGTGGATTGACATCTTCCCCAAGGACGTGCCTGCCCCACCTCCAGTTGACATTAAGCCTCGGCAGCCAATCAGGTGAGAGTTGTGGTCCTTTCTCTTAAGGGGCGGGCACACCTTAGTCTACAGAGATATGAGCCCCATCTGAGGTAGGTAGAGACTGCTAAACTGCTGACCACAGTTGGGACAGGAGAATTAAGGATCCCTCCCCCAGAAGCCACTGTGAGTTGGGTATCATCGTGTGTAAGCCGAGAATCCACATATCTTTCAGTCTGAGCTGGTTGGAGCAGAGTTCTGTGGAGGATGTAGCCACTTCAGACAGGGCTGGATGCAGATGCTTGGGTGCTGCCACCAGCCTGTCACTTTTGGTCCCTGGGCTTGCTTCCCTTGGTACTACTGTCAAGTGGTCTTCCACAGTCTGCAAGCAGATGGCTTCTAACCATGCCAGGCTTGTTTCTTACCAGCAAAGGCCATCTGACCAGAAATGAACATCTTTTTAGTTAGAGCAGAAGCCTAGAGCCACCTCTCATTAGACCACAAGTACAGCTCTGCAAGCCTATCCTTGTAGACAGCGGGCTGTAATATGCCGTAGGCCAGTCCCAGGTGATGTCCCCAACCCTGAAGCCAGGTAGGAACCTGCCTAACCAGAATCATGTAAACTAATGTGGTGAGGTAAGGGGGCGAGGTCTTTAGCAGAAAACAGTATTGCTGACAAAGAAGGGGAAGCTGACCTTGGGCAAGAGGAAGCAACTATCAGGCCAACCCTGTGATGGGCATAGATGGCCATGCTGGGGCAGGGTCCAGCATGTTGCAGCCCCTCCTGGCCCTCAGGCCCACATGCTGTCATGTCTGCTGTCCCCCCACTTCTCTCTGCAGGCTGGCCTCCCCACTGCTCAGTCTTCACTTTTCTGCTCCCCCAAACTTCAGCTTGCACATCGCTCTGATGTGCCGTGGGCCCAGCTCTGCGTCTGATGCTATGCCACTCAACCTTTCAGGGCCCCCGACTCTAAATTTATGAGAAGGGCTCATTGTATTGTCATGGGCCAGAACATTCTTGGTGCCACCTGCTGTCCTTTTATGGGAGCACAGGCATACTAATGACCCAGTGAATGTCAGTGTCCCTGGCCTCAGTCCTGTTTCCCCTCTTAAGAGTCTGAAAACCATCCCTAATACATCCCCAGTTACGAGCTCAGAGTTGTCATCTGGAACACAGAAGACGTGGTTCTGGATGATGTGAATCCACTTACTGGAGAGATGTCAAGTGACATCTACGTGAGAAGGTAGGTCTTCAGGCAGGCTGGCTTTTGACTATACAAGGGGGCATTGCAAGCAGGGGCTTGGGCTCTGGCTGAGTTCAGAGCCTGCCCTCAAGCCCTGGGTATGCCTAGAGCTGAGTGAGGAGCCAGGTTCTGGGCCTCAGCGCTGTCCCTTCCCCTGGCCAGCTGGGTGAAGGGGTTGGAGCATGACAAACAGGAGACAGATGTCCACTTCAATTCGCTGACTGGGGAGGGGAACTTCAACTGGCGCTTTGTGTTCCACTTCGATTACCTGCCCACGGAGCGGGAGGTGAGCGTCCGGCGCCGACCTGGACCCTTCGCCCTGGAGGAGGCCGAGTTCCGGCAGCCGGCTGTGCTGGTGCTGCAGGTCTGGGACTATGACCGCATCTCCGCCAACGACTTCCTTGGTACCTCTTAGTCTTCTCCCTGATTTCTGCCCTCACTGCCCATCACCCCTTGCCACCCGTGTCCCTGGGTTCTCTATTGTATGCCAACTGAGTCCTGGGATTTCAGACCACAGGGCTGAACCTTTGTTTTCTGGATTGAGGATCGTAGTAACTTCCATTTGTACTCAGTCCTTGCCTTAGTCCTATTTTAGTCCGCTGAAGTCACCCTGCGGGCCCCATGACCCTTACCTTGGTGATCTGATCCCTTCCCCTGGACCTCTTCCATTGGGATGTGACCCACTGCTTGCCGTGGTGTGGTCCATGGCCTCACAGCCACATCCTAATTTTGGTGCACAGCCTTGCTATGCATCCTCCTCAGCTCAGCCCTGGGAGGTTAGACTCAGATCTCACACCTAACCCAGTGTGCTCTGATGCTGCAGGATCCCTAGAGCTGCAGCTGCCAGACATAGTGCGGGGGGCCCGGACCCCTGCGCAGTGCTCTGTGCGGCTGGCCTGCGACAAGGCTGGCCCGAGGTGCAACCTGTTCCGCTGTCGCCGCTTGCGAGGCTGGTGGCCTGTTGTGAAGCTGCGAGAGGCAGAGGATGTGGAGCGAGAGGAGCAGGAGGAAAAGGCTGGCAAGAAGAGAAAGAGGAAGAGGAAGGGCAGGCCTGAGGACCTACAGTTCACTGATGCGGGTGGCAACGTCTATATCCTCACAGTGAGCAAGTGGCGTGGGGACCCAGGCCTGGCTGCGTACTTGGCATCTGTGCCCAGCAACACACAGTTGTCTTTTCTTCTAGGGGAAGGTGGAGGCAGAATTTGAGCTGCTGACTGTAGAGGAGGCGGAGAAGCGGCCAGTGGGCAAGGGGCGGAAAGAGCCAGAGCCCCTGGAGAAGCCTGAGTGAGTAGGCCCAGCTGGACTGAGCTGAGGGGGGCCAGGGCCTCCCGGCCATCCTGACTCTGCCCTTCTGTCCACAGCCGCCCCAAAACCTCCTTTAACTGGTTTGTGAACCCACTGAAGACCTTCGTCTTCTTCATCTTGCGCCGGTACTGGCGCATCTTGGTGCTCCTGCTGGTGCTGGCACTCATCACTGTCTTCCTCCTCCTCGTGTTCTACACCATGCCAGGCCAGATCAGCCAGGTCATCTTTAGGCCCCTCCACAGGCCCTCTGACTCCAACTGACCCAGACACAAGTCCCCCTGCTAATGCGCGCTGCCCCGGAGGTCAGTGCTTTCTCTCAATAAAACTCCATGTCCATCAAACCTGGATTCTGGGGATTATGTAGGCTGAGCTTCCACAGAGTGCAGAGCACATGGGTGTTCTTTTGTGGTTTCAAGTGCTGGGGATTTGCTAAAATACACACAGATGAAAGCCCAGGACTGGTTGGGGCCCAGGGCAGTCATTACTCTTGGACAGTTAGCATTGAGGAAGGCCACCTAGTGCCCATTCCTGCCTGGGCCCGGGGCCCTCTTGTCTGCCTGTGGTACTGCCATTCCACATGGATGCACTGTGGCACTTCATCGTTTATTCCTTACCAACCCTAAGGAGTGGGTTCGGGTGGCTGGCTTTGGGCACAGGCAGTCACTGAAGCCAGCTGTCTCTGCTCTTGGCTCTTCTCTGCTGCCCCTAGCAGGCAGTTTCTCCTGGAACTGTAGGACTGCTGTTTCCCTATTCCACCCAGGAGGGAAGACAGTGGTTTTCTTCTCCCTGGGGCCTGGCTTGGAGGTCACTGTGGCCAGGGAAAACTAAGGATGAGACACCAATCCTCCCAAACCACACAAACTAGGAGGATGAACAGGGTTTTTCCAGAGGAAATTCAGGATGCTGTGAATAGGAATGGTTTCTGAAGAACCAGAAACAAGGCTCACATAGCCAGCGTTGTCACCCCCCTTCCTACATGACGTGTTCACAAGGACAAGCCGCACCTGGGTCATCACAGGGGTTTCGGTGTCATTACTGTATTGTTCTCAGCATGTATCTATCTCTGCTATGTTGGTGCCATCACTCTGAGACCTATTCTGATGAGCTAAGCAAGGGTTACCGTCCGGACTTGTTGGGCTATGGAGTGGCAAGGCTGCTGGACCACAGGTCTCCATACACAGGAAGGGCTGACGCTGCTCCAGAGGGCCCCTGCCATCTTCCCTCCTTGCTTCCATCCAGGAGCCTCCAAAGGCCAGGATGTACTTTTCTGTGTGTCAAGGGCCAGTGTAGAGCTTGGCAGAGCAGGATCAGGTGACTGAGTCTATGGTGAGTCCATGGTCATGGGGTGTAGCTCCAGCTGTAGCTCTCACCAGAGATGGCAAACCTCAGCCTTCACTCACAGCACTAGGTGTCAGCTGCCCATGGGCCTGAGGGCCAGGGTGGCTCCAGGACACTAACTCTAAACAAAGGCTATCTGAACATAGTGGAGGGACCCAAGACTCAGCTACTGAGTAGACATCAGCCTGGGATGAATGAAACCCCATCAGCCTAAAGACTTCAGTAAGTGGCTAAATGATGGGCTGGCCTATGAGTCC
>PVKA01037736.1:0-20787 GCA_004027165.1 Ctenomys sociabilis | reverse complement strand
TTGTCTTTTTTGAGACAGGGTCTCACTATGCAGTTCAGGCTGGCCTTAAGCTCATTTTGGAGCTCAAGCTGGTCTCGAACTCACAATAATTCTCCTGCCTCAGCCTCCCAAGTGCTGGGATTACAGGCCTGCGCCACTATGCCCCGCTTACGTAATGGATTCTTGGTACTAACAAAAATTGATACAAATAATTGACTAGAAATGAAACCATCACTAAACCAAGATACACAGGACACTTCATTTCAGGGAAAAAATAATCTAAATAATCCTGTATTACAAGGATAAAGGACATTTGTCATAAGATACAGTATCATATTTCCTTAAAGCAGGGACCATTAAAATTTTTTAAATTAAAAAGTGTTCAGGCTTAACTGTCTGTACATTCAGCAACAATCATATCACTGGTTACATACAATTCTCTCATCATGCAAAAAGTCTTAAATGTTTTCTAAGGTCTAATGAAGTCAAATGAGCTAATAATAGCAATTCAATTGTCAAAGTGTAAGCCAGAGAGGTGCAGAATTGAGCAGTTGAATTATAGTTTATAGTACTGCTGCTACTCATCTACCTTCTTCACATGTAGAACTATTAGGCATTGATCACTGATAAGCAATGAGAATTTCATAATTGCAGCAAGTGAAAGGAGAGCTCCTAACATTGTGACAACCTTTGTGATCCTTCTATGTGTAGAAAGGAGTGGGCAATAAAGACAGGTGTGTAAGGGGAAGCGGACACAGCTACACTAGAGCTGTTATTTACTGAAGAAACTGATTTGAAGTCTATCCAATGTACAACAAGTAGAGCAGACATTGGTGCAAATTTAATCTTAACATTAAAAAAAAATCTAATTTTGATGAGGAAAAAATGCCCATCCTCTCATTGTAAGCACAAAAAAACCTCAACAGGTATATTGAAGGTAGTAACTAGAAAATTTAACAGTAACTCTTGCAATCCTTCTCAGACAAAAAACATTGAAGATGATTGTTAAAAATTCCTTTCAGCCTGAGTATTTATCAACCTGCATGACCTGATCCAATTGGCTTTTGGTAAAAAAACAAAAAGCCCAAGAAACTTTTTATAAGAGGTACTACATCTACAAGTGCTGAAAATAAATTAGTTTCCCTCCCCCACAAAAGATGTTAACTTCTAATGCATAAAAAGCTAAATAATAGATGTTTACTTCTAATGCATAAGAAGCTATATAATATCTTATACAAATCAACCAGTGTTTTTACGAAAGTAAAGTAGTTTTGGACTAATGAGATTATACTGTATTTGTGGTGAAGTATGAGGCGCGAGAACATATGCGTTCATCAGGCATTTTCAGTCTAATCGGTCTCTACGGTCATCATTTCATTCTTGGCAATATATAATAAACTGGGATATATTTAGATACATAAGTCATGAATTGTAGAGAACAAGAAGCAGTGTATTATGGAACAGGACTTGTATTGGACAACTGCAGTGCTGAACAAAGCTCTACTAGGAACTTTGTGATTTGTTTTGCCGTTGTTCACCTGCAGTAGATCTTTGCTTTGATTCTTCAATAGCCATGCTTTCCCCATCTGCGGTTGCTGACAAGTCTTCGTCTTCCTCGTCATCATGCAGGTCTTTTGAAATTAGTTGTCTAGCTAACTTAATATTCAGTCCTTCATTGTAGTGAAGCTTCCTCTTCATTTCAAATTGTTGCCTTTTTTCTTGCTCTTCTGGTGAGAGATCATTATCCTCTTCTCCACTGCTTTCTTGCTCCCGAATCCGATACTTTGGCTCTGAACCTTCAGCAGCAGCTAATTGCTTAGCTAACACACCTGGAGTTAGGGCTTCGGCAGGTTCCGTATCGCTGCCTGCCTCCTCCTCATCGCCTATCATACTATGGCAAGGAGTGCGTGGTTCATCTGTTTTCATCAAACCATAGTCTTTGCCAGCCGGATGACAGGTGGCCAGGATGTTCATTTCATCCCACTTCTGGGATTTTTTACCCAGCTCCTCGTCGACGCTCCGGCGGGGCTCTTCGGCCGAGGCCACCCCCGGGGTGGTCGCAGCGGTCTTGCTCTTCAGGATCCCCTTGAGGGGCCGGTGCGGCGCCATCGAGGCTGCCATTGCCGAGGGTTTAAGCTGTTGGCTCAGGGTCGCTGCTGGTTCAGGGTCCAGAAAGAGAAATGTCGGCGCTCGCAGCGACCTGACAGTTCAGCCGCAGAGCCAGCTCCGGGCTAAAGTAGCCGAACTGACTGTAGCGGGAACGACTCGCGGAGTCACTGTCACGACACAATGGCCGTGACGCCACGGTGGACGCTGCGCCGCCGGCAGCCAACCCACGCCCGGGAGAGACCCCAGCCTAGTCGAGGTCATGCATTTAACACAAATCCTGGGGTATGTACCAATGCCAGGCATGTGACACAAATTCAAGCAATGAGTCTAGTCATTGTTATTGTTGTTACCATAATAATAACAGCTATTCTTTTTTATTTTACTTTATTTCATTGTATTGAGAAACAAAACGCAACGATACAGCATCAAAACTGATTAATAGGACAGTTTCAATAATTAATACATTGTACATTGTTATCTTCTTAGTGGTTATCCATAGTACAAGAAGCAGACAGGATATCCTGTCCAAACACTGTTAGTACAAATCTTTCTTCTCACTGAATTAAGTGAAAGTAGCTATATAACTATTCTGTATATACAAATACAAAATGGTCCTCCCTTTTTATAACAGCTATTCTTATTGGAACTGATTTAGCTGACCACCACTGCCTTTTGTACAGAAGGGAGAGTGATTAAAGCACCTGCTTAGGCAGACACAGCAGCGGGGCCTAAATCCCCTGTGTGTGATGCTGGGCCCACCTCCAGAGCACGCTGAGTCGGTGCTTGAGACTGGGTGTGGTGGCGTGCACCTGTAATCCTAGCTCTTGGGAGACTGAAAACAGGAGATTCACTGAGTCTGATCTGTGTAGTGAGACCCTGTAGACCCTGTACTAAAATACAAAATAATAATAATAATAATTAATTAATTAATTACTTTTAAAAAGAAGGGAAAGTGAAACACAGCTGCATTTTTGAGATGTGCTGATGCTCCCCCAGGCAGGCATGAGTTGTGAGTTACTCCACAAACAAAGAAATTTGAATATGCAACCACTCTCTGCCCATGTGCTGGATCTGCATTTCAACATACTGGAAACAAAGGCAGTGTGGTGGGTAAGCTTCACTGTATCAGTTTGGTTGGCTTGGGAGCCACTCAAGGGACTATCACACTTCTGGATGGGCCATGGAGGCCTGACCTTAAGGGCTCTGTCTGGTCCCTCGCCCCCTGCTCTTTAGTGCTGCGCCCCTGCCTGCTTCCCAGCCTTCATGAACTGTGCAGCTTTGCTCATGATGTTACTTTGCTCATGATCCTGTTGACCATGGACTGTGTTCTCTAAAACCATGAGCCAAATTAAATCTCTCCTTCTTTAAACTTGTGGGTGTTGGGTTCCAGGAGCAAGAAAGCTAGCTAGAATTGACAGCTTCAGTGGAAAGCACCAAGACACTTGTTTGACACACCTTTCATTAGATCTGCATATAAAACACCTACTTTAATCACCTCCCAGGTGATGCTGACACCTATCCTTGCTTCTATCCCTTGAATATAGTGGACCTAGGGGAAGTCTAGGCCCACATCCTTGCTTCTAGATACATTTGGTGCCTCTGAAACTTTGTTAGAGAAGGACCAATATGAGCACAAAAGCTTTACAGGGGATGAGCTTTTCCTTACTCCAGTCCAGACAAACAGAATCTAAAGATCCAGATGCTCAGGACAAGAACCAGTGCCCTGGTGAAGCTGCACTGATGATGTTAGTGTTGTTCAAATAGAGCAAGAGGCAGAGTGAGAAAATGGTCAGAGAAACCACACCTTCCCAGGCTGTATGTGGGCCTTCATAATCCTCAAAAGCCTTCTCTGCCCCATGGGGCAACCTAGTGGAGAATCAATAGGTCAATGAGCCAGCCAAGCACGTCCCATATCTGTGGGTTAGGGTCAGCATGCTAGAGGTAGTAAAAGGTTGAAAATTATGTACTGAAGCTAGTGCACACTTATACTCTTAGCACTTTGGCAAACTGAGGCAGGAGGATCTCAAATTTAAGCTCATCATGAGCAACTTAGCAGAACCCTATCTCAAAATAAAATTTTAAAAGGGCTTGGGAATGCAGCTTGGTATGAAGAGACCATGAGCTCAATCCTCAATCAAGAAAAAGTGCAGAAGACTGAATTCTGAATCCATATTGGTGAATCAGAAGAATTTTATACTTTATAAAAGGGTTACGTCCCATACCCCTGAAGAACAGTGAGCTATCTGTATTGGTAAAGCAGGGAGAACAGATTAACCTCTTCCTGGGCTCTAGAATTCCAAGAGGGTGCTTCCATCCTGACTCGTAACAGTGGACACTGGTTATGGTACCAGGTTGATAGTCCCTGGACAGACTGTCACAGGGAAAGTTGAGTTTTTGCAGAGCACAGTAGAGGGGCAGGCTGTCTTGACTGGTGATTGTTTGGGGTAGGCTTTCTACAAATAAAATTGTCAGTGCTTGGAAGGGTGCAGAGAGGAACAGGAGGGAGCACTGGATCCCTATTCTTGTCTGGGAGCAAATCTCTTCCCTATTTCACTGGCCACAGATATGGAAGTGCTCTTTCTTATTTCCAGTTTTAATAGCAGACAGGTAGTTATAATTTAGTGCCACAGAGATACACTCAGTTTAACAGACTACAAAGCCACCCAGCCATCTGGCCGGGCACCTATCACCTGAACAGCAGACCTTGCCCTGTCCCCCCAGGACCACCCCGACCACCAGGGCTCCTGCTGTGTCAGCAAGTGAAAAGATGCCGATGCAGAAATAGACAATCTGTCAGCTATTTTACAGATCCACTTCCAGCAGCAGCAGAAACACCATAAATACATAGTCATTACCCATCATAGGATTTGCAAAAATCCTTTCTTCATGCACTTCACCATGGCTTGGCATTGGGGCCAAGGGCAAGCTGTGTGTTTCCCAGTCACCATCTTTCTGACCCATAGCCTTGAGCCAGAGAATACTGTGTACAGAAGAGCTCTTCTGGCCTCCCTTTCCCAGAGCTGATGTTTCTTCTACACACTGGTGATTGCCAGTTCCTCAGAGCTTAGCTCTGTGACAGAAGAAACAGAAACAGCTTTGGCTTTTACATAAAGCTATTCATGCTGACATGGTGGCACGTTCCTCTAATCCTAGCACTCAGGTGGGAGGCTGAAGCAGGAGGACCATTGTGAGTTCAGGACCAGTCTAGACTGTATAGCTCTACAGTCTTTTGGAGTCCCTGTCTCAAAAAGTGCCCCTTGCAAAAAACTATTCATGTCCAAAATCCTTTTCTTGTTGTTTCACCATTTTGAAACCTGACTCAAGCCCAATACAACTTTCTCTTTAACAGAAGCAGATCACACCTGTTTCATCCAGCCTCAAGGTCAATCCATTCATTCTATCATGGTTCAGCTCTGTAGCAGAACTGGTACCTC
Organism: Ctenomys sociabilis; assembly: GCA_004027165.1. NCBI lineage: Eukaryota > Metazoa > Chordata > Mammalia > Rodentia > Ctenomyidae > Ctenomys > Ctenomys sociabilis. Next base: position 15,265 of record PVKA01037736.1, on the reverse strand, counting down.
CCCCAAGTGTGGTCTGTGCATGCAACCCTTTCTGTGAGGTTCCCTTGAGAGCTCCTCTGCCACCTACCCTTACTCCATCTGGAAAGGTCCAAGCCCTTATAGATTTTGCTCTTTATTTGTTCACAAAGAATGTAAGATTCTAGTTTTTAAAGACTGAATAGAAATCTCCGAGTCACCGTATCAGGGCGGCTGCCCTGCAACAACTCAGTAATTGCCTTGTTTCTAGTGCCTTTTTTCCCCCTCCACCAAAACCAACTTAAGCTGATTATCGCCATCTCAAATAGCCTCGCTGGGATCTAGATATATCCATTTAATATAGCCAAGACAAGCAACCAACTGCTGTTTTCAAAAAGACTATCTGACAGATTCTATTCACTTACAAAGTAGCTCTCCACGGCTGGAATAATTATCTTTCATTTCGCGCATTCTGACACCTTTCAATGATTTGTTGTCATCTGAAGAGTTATGGGCGATCTCAGAAGAGGCAGCTGGACTTTCCAGCCCCAAAGATACAAATACAAAAAGGATTCCCATACAGCAACAGAAATAACTCTGTTCTTTGCAAATGCATAGCCCAATCTGCATATTAATAGAGCACTTTTATCTTTACATATAACCTCAAAAGAGAGTGGGCCGTGTTCATTTAACTTGTTCGCTGCCAGCTTAAGGAAGTTCACCTTTCCCTCAAAACCAGCGTTCCCTCACTTGACCCATAAAGACAGACAAATGCTAATATCATGCATTCTCAAACCTCTAATGTTTGGTGCAGTTCTCTGATGAAGGGGAAGCCCAGGCAAACAGCAAGAGGCTTCGCTGTTTCATCTGCTGCCAATAGGGTTTGAAGTGAGCATCGCTGGAATAATGTCTATTAATAATTTGCACTTCTATAGCCCTTTCTTGAGGGTGTCTCTAAGGACCCTCTATGACTACAGACCTGGCCTGTGCCTCCCTCCTCTGGGTACAACACCCCAGCCCCTGCCTCATGGCAAAGAGGCATCCTGTCATTAAAACTCCTGTCTTAAAATAACAAGGTAGAAAGTATTAATTATTGAACCTTTGATGTAATTCAGGTATAAAAAATAAGATACGCAAACAGCTACACTCTGTTTACTGATAAGAGACATACGGTATAATAATGTCTGCAAGTCTAATATCATGTATGCACCTTCTATGATACCAAAGCATTATGAAAACAGTTTGCAATGTATTAATTTATCAAATCCATCTTGTCAAGGTATCTTAAAACTATCTTATTGATATTTGTACTTCAATAAAACAAAAATAAAAAATAAAAAGAAATAAAACTCCTGTCTTAAAATGTAGGACTAGGGTAGTTTTTAAAGAGAGCTATGTATAATCTATGCTATCCAGTTACAAGTATGACCTGTGGTTGAAATTATGGAGAGTGTTTGTTATTTTAAAAAATCATTGCATTAAAAGACAACATTTCCATAGAGTCCCTCTCAGAATTCTCCTGGTCACTTCTAACACTTTAGTGACCCTCCTGGCCTCTGGAAGTCCTCTTTTGCGTCTTTAGTTTGGTTATTGTGATTGCCTCCTTGTCCTGCATCAACTAAAACCGTTTGCCTTTCCTGGTCATTTGACTTGGAGGAAGAGTCAGGTGTTGTGTGGCACCAGATCTAGTGAATAAAGTAGATGAGGGCTTGCTGTGATGTTTTTAAAGACCTGCTCTTCGGTTGGGTGGCAGTCAGTAGCAGTTGCTATATTTTAATCTTACTCTTCAAAATACTTGAAAAAAGACTTCAAGAACTGCTTCAGAAAGCTGCAAGAAGGGTGAATGGGTTTAAAGTAAGGGTGAGCATTGGGGGAGTAGTAATCATCTTTTACTGTGATGATGTGAACATTCACTATATATTTTGAGTACCCCCTGTAAGGTGCATAACAAATGAGATAAATACACAATATCTTCAGATTCCTTTCTTTCCCTTTTTCCATTCTCTGCCTCCATGTCTTCCCCACATAATACAAGGACTTTTGTCAACAATTTTAGTGGCTCATCAAGCCAAGTGCTTGACAGAGTCCAGTATAGGGCCACAACTGAAAAGAGAGAGGGCAGATTCAACAGTAGTTGTTTTTGACGATAAATGAACATAAAGGCAGCAGTAAAGGGAAGTGGAACTGGTACACTGCAGCTGACGGCCAAAATCCATCACAGCTGTCCATTTTGTGGTTGCCTGGGGCTGCACTGCTGGGGAGTGAGGTGGGTGGACAAGGGAGGTGACCCGGAGGGGGGTCATGGTCCTCAGGATGCGGCTCAGAGATTGCACCCTGCAGAGAGGCTGCAAAAGTTGAAGCCACCTGTTTGAGTTTTGTAGTTCTCATCAGATCATCCTCTAAAGAGAGCAGCTTCCAAGGACCAAAAGCACAAACATTTCTCCCCGCCCCCACTTCCAGGCACAGTCTCTCAATCAACAGCGCCTCTTACTGGCCAGAGGGTTATAAACTCAGAGGGTTCTGGGCCTCCTTAACAGTCTCCTCCTGGAAACTGACGCATCAGTTCCATCTCATTCATAAAATTTTTAACACACCAGAACAGCATATCGAGCAATCCTGGCCCAAAGCACCTATCTGCCCCTCCATCCTGAATTCCAGTCTTAGCACGGTCAGGTTTATCTCTGAGAGTTTTACCCCCAGGGGACCCGCATCTCCTGGGAGACCAACAATCACAAATACACTGTATGATCATAGCAGATCCAACATCATCAAAAGCAAATATCAAGGTGGGAGTATCCATATTCTCTGCTGGCCAAATAGATTTGAATTCTAAGTAGTAGATGACACAGGGAAGCCATTAAAAACCGAAATGGTACTTGTGTTTTTCAAACGTTTTTCTGTAGTACTCCAAAGAAACTCTCCTGATTAAGGTGCACAGTGCTCATTAGCTAATGTAAGAGATCAGTTGGTCACAGGGGTGACATCGTGGCTGGCAGGGCAGCTGGCCTCAGTTATTTTAGGTGAGGGGATGGTCGCACAGGGAGACAGACAAGGAGGTGGAGGGAATTTATTTTGGTTGAGGTGCTTTATTTTGCTTTCTTGCTTGTGAGGATTCATTTCTCCTGGGTAATTTAAAGTTTACAAGAACCTTGGAATCCCTTAGAGAATGAGCACCATCGCAAATAAAATAAAGAAGTCACAACACAAGAGATGGTGGAGGAAAGTAGCCAATGTCTTATCTTTGGATTCTGTGGTCTTTAGGCAAATGTTACCTAAGTTTTTCAGGCAGTATAGGGGAAGTGTTTTGTATATGCTCAGCTCTTACGGGGGGGCTTGTTATATGTTTGGGTGGTTAACACTTACTGTTCCCAGCCCCATGGTATGATTTTTCCATGTGTTAATTCATTTAATTCTCAAAACAACCAAATTAACTAATTAATTCCGAATCCACCTGTGTCTATTCAAGAAACTGTTATAATGCCTATCACCTCTTCCGTGGAAAATAGAAGTTAGCCTAGCTGACTGCTCTGAGCCAGTCAAACTAATCCTTTCCAATGCTGTTGTCAATATATCAAACTCCACTTCAGAATCAGTGGGGCATCCCATGCCTGCTCCATTGAAAGATTTCTCTGCCTTTCTCAGCAAATCTTTTGTAACACGCTGCTTGCTCTTCTCCTAGCACCACACCCAACAAACATATAATCCCACAGATGGGCTCAGTGTCCCGGATGAGATGAGAACCAGCACCGTAATCATCATCAGGCAATCTTGTTATCGTCTAGCAAAACACACAGAACAGTATATAGACTGAGTGTATTGCCTTTCATTTCGATGTTGAGTGGATTTTCCTAGCATATACCCAGCCTGCAAATAGGTGAAGATATCAGAGTTGCTTCTCTCTGGCCACTAGCTCCTGCTTTTTCAAAAAACACAGATATAACTCCTAAGAGTGCTTCACCCTTAGGAGTACCTTATGCTCTTCTGCCTAAGAAGCAAATGAGACAATACACCCTTTTATAAAAAAAAAAAAAATGGTACATGGCCCTTGGAAATAAGGCAAAGCCAGCTTGCCCTTCAATGTAGGCTGGAGCATCAGGGTCTGTTGTGCTCTCTGTGTGTAGCTTCCCTTGACTCTATTATTTATTACTGAGTAGGCCCCAGATTCTGAATTGACTTGTTAACTTGTCAATTTGTTTTTGTTTTTGTTTTTTGTTTTTCCAGAACCAGGGATTGTACTCAGGCCCTTGCGCTTGCCAGGCAAGTGCTTATTCTACTGAGCTATCTCCTCAGTCCCCATAACTTGTAAATTTTTGTATGACCTTTCTCCTTCTGTTTTTAAATCTTCTCAAAATTATAGACAGGATGTAAGACTAACACGAAGAACTCTTCTCCTAATTTATGAGTGAGGTAAGTTGCCCATTACCCTAAAATATTTTAGTGTATATTTCCCATGGAGCAATAAACTATCTGTCATAACCAAAATACAACCATCAAAATGAAAAAAATGGCTTTGATGTATATTATGTTCCAACCCTCAAACTCCTGTCCAAGTTACCCTCTATAGCAAGGATGAATCCAGGGCTACTCACCGCACTGGAATGTCACCTATCTTAGGCCTCCTTAGACAGGAGCTGGTACTTTCTGCAGGAACAAAGTCACAGAAGCAATGTCAGATTCATATTACATATGGCCAAGTGGCATCTGATTTTAATTTTCTCTATTACTGATGCTTTTAATGGAACACAAAAATGAAGTGATTTTTCCATGTGTTTTCACTGAAGCTTCTTTTTCCTGTTTGTCATTTGTAAGGATTTTGTGGGGAGGGAGTTTGAGACTACACAAATATCCCATCTCTCATCTGACTTCATTTGCTGTTTTTAATATCCATAGATGTTTGTCGGTTGAGTTAGCAATCACTATGAATGTTGTCATTTGCTGTTTTATTTTTCTGATCCTGTCTTTCTTTCTATACAGTATTTATTAGTTGGGGCTCTATGTTAAGGAAGAACTGTTACTTTTTTGACATATATTAATCTGTGAGAAATCATGGATTTTTCTTCTAGTTGTGAGTGATACTGTATTCCTATTATCATTTTTCTTTTCATCAAAGTTGCTCCATGTGTGACTAGCGGGAACTCTTCCGCCCTTGGTTCTTGTCACTGTCACTCTTTGAGCCTCTTTGTATTTTCTAATGCAAGGTGCTCTAGCTTTGTTTAGTATATCCCCTGACTCCACCTGCCCAGCCTTGGAAACAGCCAGTTTTCCAAAGAGCTTGGGCTCATTTTGTGGGGACTTTGGGAACACTGATCTGCTGTCTGGTAGTAGGTGGCACTCCAAGGTGTCCTCAGGGAGACAGGGAGACATTTAGGTATGAGTTTACCCTGGCTCTGCAATTCCAGTCTAATATCAAAGGGCTCATTAGAGATTATTTTTCTCCATATGTGTAACTCCTCTCCAATAGCAAGAAACTGGGTTGCTACATTAGCCTCTATATATGCAATGTCCATAAAGTTCTAAAACATAGTTGGATACATGAAATGTGATCTAAGGCATCTTCAGTCTATAAAACAATTGTTAGAATATTATCCTTGCAGCCTGCAGAGAGACACCCAGCCTGTGCTCTTGATCCTAGACCTGAAGTGTCACAATGCTCAGAGTCACCTTGCTGGCTCGCTCTGCTGCCCTGTTAAGTTCTACTGGTGTTCATGCTTTACATGACCACTGTCCTCATTGTTACCAGAACCTCCATAGAGGCCTGGACTCTGGCAAGAAAGTGCAGGAGAGAGAGCTTATTTTGCAGTGCACCTTGCACTGTGTCACTCCAGCAGCCCTGTCCACCCCTCAAAGTGTCACTGTGGGGCTCATCTGCACCTCCACGTTTTTATTGTTTTTGTTCTGGGGAGCTGAAGACTGAGCTCAGAACCTCATGATGCTGCCACTGAGCCACATTCTCAGTCCTCTTTATTGAATTTTGAGACAAGGTCCCTTTAAGTCACCATGACTGCCCTCAAGCTCTTGATCTTCCTGCCTCAACCCCCCCCCCAGGAGGCATGCACTACCATGCCCAACCTGCACACTTTTATTCTTGTTTCCTCTCCAAAAACACAATCTCAGCCCTTCCCCATCTCTCTCACATAGTACAGCCTCATCCTACTCATAAAACCTGGCCTAGGTCCCACAGTAATCTCTCCTCAGCCCCTGACAGCACCATGCTACCTTCTGTCTCTATAATATTTACCAGAGCCCTGATATAAATGGAACCATGCTGTATCTGGCCTTCTATGTCTTGCTTACTTCACTCAGCATGTCCTCAAGTTTCAGTCATGTTGTGTGTGGCATGTGTTAGAATTTCCTTTCTTGTTAAGGCTGCATGATATTCTGTTTATGCATATATTGATTTGTGGATCCAAGGACTCCATAGGGAGCACATCCTATCTGCAGTCTAGTGGCATCTTACACCAGCTCTGGCCTCTGAAGCAGGTGTACTTAGCCCCATTTTACAGACAGAAGAAAGTCTAAGGTGGTGGCTCTTGGTGAACGTCCAGCAGCCAACCAGGACCCAAATCCAAATCTGATTTCTCCATTTGACATTCTTTTTTTTTTTTTTTTGGCAGAACTAAAGATTGAACTCAGGCCCTTGCATTTGCCAAGGAAGCACTCCACTTGACATTCTTAGTACAACTAATAACCTGAACATTTCTATCTCTCTCTCTTTCTCTCCCCACCCACAGGGTCTCACTATGTAATTTAGGCTGGTCTTGAACTCACTATGCAGCCTAGGCTGGCCTCTAGTTCACAGTGATCTTCCTGCCTTGTCCTCCTGAGTTCTGGGATTATAGGCATACACGATCACACTTGGCTTGTATTTCTTACTAAGAGTAAACATTTCATGCCTTTAGAACACTCAGCTGTGTGAAAGCATGGTATCATACACCTGTAATCCCAGGATTCTGGAAGACTGAGGCAGGAGGATCCCAAGTTTCTGTGTAACCTGAGCAGCTCAACAATTTAGGGAGATTCTGCCTCCAAAAGATAGGGAAGGGTAAGGGCAGCTGGAGATGTAGGTTAATGCAAAGACCATGGGTTCATTCCCTATTAGTAAAAATAAAGTGATAAAATAACAAAATAGGAGAAATTTGCTCAGTATGAAGGTCCTATGTCCAGTCCCCAGTACAGCCCCCCTCCAAAAGTGAGGCTTCACTGTTACTGCATTATTACTGCTATGATCTTTCAGTCATTGTTATAAGCAGTGTACCTCTATAAACTGGTTTAGTTTTCAACATAGGTTTGCTCCTCAATTTGAGGTGGGACTCTGTTGCAGATTAAAAATATCACAAGTAGAAAGTGTTCATACCCTTACCTACTTCGCTTTCCAGCATGGCTCTCAGTCATTTCCCTCATGATCATGCGTCTGACTCCTGGCTTTCCCCACTGCCACCACCCACCCTGGGCACACAGTATCCACACTGTGGTGCCTGTATTGCTAGTTTTGCACCTTTTGAGGTACAAAGGATGAAGTGAAAAGGATTAGGATATGCAATGTACATGTGCCAGCTCCCCACAAGGGACATGTTTATTGCAAACTCTACAAATGAAAAAACAGCAGCAGACTGCATAAGGTTTTTTCTGCATGCATACGCCTCTCAAACCATAAAAAAGGGGAACTCTAAAGGGAACCATCAAAAGTCAAGGTTCATTGTACTCTATGTTCCTAACATTAAATTTACAGAATAAAGTAAATTTTGTTCTTCACAATTATTATTTGTTATCATAGCAAGGTTTTGTGTCCCTTTCAATGATCTTGACGATGGTAAATTTTGTTAACATTAAGCAAAGTAAATTTATTAAAATATAGCAGTTGCATACAGAAGTTCACAAATCCCAAGATGTGCAGGCATATTTCCTAATCCTGGTTTTTCATGACCATGAATTTGTGTTATTCTGCAGATAATGTTTGGCTGCTGTTTCCTGGAATCCCTGATTCAGTATCTTAGCTCATCAGATTGCTTTGGAGTTACTGAAATATAGTGTTCTACTTTAATCTATTTTAATCTTGAATAATACATCATTCTCTAAAACCATCCTGGTTGTGTGATTGTGGGGTAAGGATAAGAATCCCCATCATTTCTTCTGTGCGTGCGTGCGTGCATGTGTGTGTGTCCATGTGTCTACACATAAATACAACTGTCCCCTTCCAGGAAAAACTAGAAAGTTAGCATGAGTACGGTTCAAGCATTTCCTGGAAAGAACATAGCAAAGAATTGCTTGGCAGAATTGGATGGAACTGAAGTACTAAAATGCCTCTGCCTTTGTTTCCTGGCCAACATCAAACTGAATTTTCAGGAGATGAATTCCATCAAGAGGACGACATATCAATGCACTGTTGCAAAATCATTCACAGAGAATTATTGTTGGCCTCCAAAAAACTCCAAATGGCAAAGGTGTGTAATGTTTTAAGTTATGATGCCATCTTTTAAACTCTTTTAAGTTCTTTTCCACATGAGTTGACACTGAAAATAGAAGTCATTTTTGACTCAGAGAAAGTATGCATGTAGCACATGCTGACCAGTGATGTGAGTCTGAAACTGTGGGACTTCTGGCCCGGAGACATGGGTCTAAACAGCACAAAAGCCTTCACTGAGCCTAATTTTATCTCCGCCTGCACCTCATTACTGTGTGGTAGCTTGTTTTGTGCAAACAATTGCTGGTTTCTAGCATAACAAGGAGGCCCGTGGTGTCTGCATCGAACATATTCCTCAGAGAACAAGAAATCTCCAACCGGGAAAGAGGAGATTCTTGTTAAGCCCTGGAAATAGGCTGAAATGTAAATGCGTGTTCCCTTCCACAACGTGCCTAATTGCCCATAAATGTCATTAAATTGAGAAATGTTTTCCACCAAATTAACTTTGACTCATGATGTCTAATTAGCAGGAGAAGCTGGAAGATAACAACTTATCAGTCACTGTTTAAGAAAACATATTTAACGGGTGACTTTTGGCTAATGGCAACGTTGGAGCAGGTATTGTATCTGTCAAAACCATGCCTGAGCCCAGCAATTAAGTACAATGTCTCTTTCTTGGTGCCAAGAATTTTACAACTCCCTCACAGATGTTTTTAAAAAATTGTGGTGAGTGTGAACTCCCGGGAATCCACTGTGTACCTAAATGATACATTCAGGGTGGGAGGAAAGAATATATTAGTGAAGACCTTGAAGTTTTTTGGCAGAAAATGTGAAGGTGATGCATTTGAAAGAACTGATTCAATTTCATAGTCTTTCTCAGAACTTAAGATGCAAACTCTCCTCTGTAATTAAAAACGTAAAGTATTCCCATAGTGAATTTCCTGCTTGAAAGTGCTGCAACTCACCCCTACACCTCCCAGCAGTCCTATTCAGTAGTTGCTATAATTATCTCCATGTACTTGGAGGTAAACTGAGGCCTAGAGAGGCTGCCATTCATGTCCCCAGGCTCATACAGCCCACCAGTGTCAGGACAGGATTGGAGCTCATCTCTTCCATGCCTGGAGGGGAGCTTTGGTTCCCTGCGGGTTACCACTTCCCTCTGTGGCAAGTGTGCTAAAGCCAGGTGGAAATTTGATCTTTGTCTGCGCTGGCCTCTAACTGAAATTTTGGATTCGCTTGCAAAGGTAGAGCCCACACCACGCAAGTAGTCGTTGTGCCTGTACCATTGTGACCAATCAAAATTGCTGACACTTCAAGTAGGGTTTCAGTTGTTGGAGACTTCATGAAATAGTGTTTAATCTCATCACTGTTTCAAAATTATGCACAAGTTAGTCTTGGCACTCATTCTTAGTGATTGCAAAGACCTCTTCTAGGTATATTCCAGAAAGAGTTGAAGACATCTTATTACAGCCACGCATACCCATGTTTACAGCAGCATAATCCATAATAGCTAAAACATCAAAGCAGCCAATACGTCATCATCAGAAGAGGAGATAAAGAAGATGTGGTATTTATAGACAACTGAGTATGCTTTGCTATATAGAAGGATAAACTTCAGTCATTTGTAGAAAAAAATGGAATGGATCTTGACCCATAATCTTAATTAAAATCAGATGCACAAACCAAAATACCCTAGGGTTTGTCTTCTATAAGAACTGCAAAGTATAAATCAAAGAGCACAATAAAACATGGTAAATAGGGAAATAGGGAAGGGAATAAGAGCTGTTGGAAGGGGAAAGGGAAAAAGGAAGTAGTTGTAAAAGGAATTAAGATACATTGGGTACATGCACCAACTGCCCACAGTGAACATTTTAGCCAGGTACCACTAATATGTATTTACAAAGAAAACTTAATTATTATAACAGATCTGTTTTTCAAAAAAAATCCTTTCATCACTGTAATTTCATATAATTGATTTCCTTTGAATCCATATGTATTTTATTTTGTACATTTACAGTATTATTCTGAAGAGTGAGGCAGAGGCTTCACCAGGTGGCTGCGAGAAGGGGCAGCTCTAGCTCTGCAGCCATCATATTTCATAGAGAAGCTCTGCAGCTGCAGTATTAAGTCACAGGCTGGCATGGCTAGGAATCCAAGTGGAAATTCCTAGTGGGTGTGCTCTTGGGTGTCACACAAGGGACATCAAAGCACCTTGTAAGTATGATCAGGACATCAGGCCCGAGCTCAGGGGACCCAGAACTCTGAGATCTGAAGGACGTGCCCTGACCACATGCAGAGAGGGAAGATTGGGCATCTTCCATCTACACGGATAACTGAGTCTTTCCTAAGTGGTCCTAGTCCACTAAGGGATGGTGCTGTCTCTTAAGTCAGTTTAAATGAGAACAATGCTTCCTTCTGAACTGAGAACAAACATGGAAGGCCCACTACACATGTAAGCATTGGCAGCAATACAGGACCTGTCCCCAAGGCTGGGGACACTCATACCTACAGAAGATAGCAATGCTAGAGGGCTCAGTAAACCACCGACAAGGTGCTAGATGTCACTTCACATACCCTTAACACTAGGGATACTCAGGAGGCCATCAGCCTTCTTACCTCAGGACCTTCTGTGTGATGATGGAGGTGTTTGATGTTTGAGTTTTTGTAATGAGCTGCCTTTGTCTTCACCTACAGTCTGATTCTTGGAAAACTTGGGAATCAACAGCCTGAAAAGGACAGAAAGAATCTGAAGAGCACCTGGCATTATGGTTTGTGTCTAGTTGTCTCCCGAAAACCTCATGCAGTCATGGAGTGGACTTCTAGGGTTTGAGATTAATTCATGATCAAGGCTGGGATTATGGATCTTAGTGCTGCTGGGTTATGGGTGTGGTGCTGTACCCAGCCCGAGGCATACAGCCTGATTGCAGCTTAAGGGAGACGACATCCTCTCTCTAGCCCTTGTGCTATTAGTCCTCCCTTTTGTTCTTGCTGTTTTGCGGTTCTCTGCTGCCATGCTCTCAGCTGTGTGCTGCTCTGCCTTGGAGCCAGCCGAGTATGGACTGAAACCTCCAGTAACTGTGAGCTAAATAAACTTTTCCTTCCTTCATTTTGGGTGTCAGGTATTTGTCCCAGTAATGAGAGAAGAGTAACTGAGACACCTGGGAATGAGGGAAGAGATTAAGGAGTAAGAGTAAGCATAGTTAGCAGACACTTCCAATAGATACTTGCAACCCAGAGAGAATTGCTGTCACAAGTAGGAGTTAGTTTATCTTACAAGTAGCAACAGAAGTTGCTGAAATATACCTGAATTAATGATTTTAAAATAGTGGGATTTTTTTTCCAGCAAATTTTGGCCATTATCACCATGAGAGAATGCTGGGAAGCCTCGCAGTGGGTGAGGCTGGGACAGGTCCCGTGGCCAGGGGCCCCTCTGCGGGTCGGCAGTGTGGACAGAATCTGCACTGCCGCTTAGCCTCCACCACGGCTAAGCCCTGTGAATTGCCTCGCAGGGGTTCTGCGTGGTGACTTCCAGGTCCTAACCATGCTTCAACCCAGAGAGAAGACACATGAGAAGACCACCTGCCGACCTCCAAGGAAGCAGAGAATTTGGATTCCAAGAGTCTGGGAAATAGGTTCAAATTGTTAAATGTCAGAGCAAGGAAGACTTCAGAGGATCCCATCAAATTTGCCCCCAAACCCACGCAGGACGTGTGGTGTGAGCATCCCTCTCCGGTCAGCATCAGGGGGAAAGGGGGGTGGGGGAGGGGAGATTGGTGGCGAATGAGTCACTAAAGCTATGAAATTAACATGCGGGATGGGAGAAGTTCACAAGGGGTTGTGACCCTCAGCCACCACCATGTGTGACAAGAGCATACGTTGGTTGGGTCCATTTGTCTCTGAAGTAGCTTTTACAACCTGCCCCACACCCTCCCTTACAGATGAGAAACTGGTCTCAGGAAAAGTGAAGTGATTCACCCAAGTGAGCTCAGCTACTATGTATCAGAATCAAGCAAATGAAGTAATACCTGAGCTCTGTTAAAAACCATGAGTTTCACCCAGCTGAGACCTGGTAACCAGGGAAGGAGGAATCAGACTGCATTACTTGTTAGACTCCTCTTTATTCCCAGTGCGTGCCACTGTCCCTGGTATATAGTAGGTGTTCAGTTAATTTTTTCTGAATGAATGCATTATTTTTGTTTCCTGAATGCATAGGTTGAGAATCATTATCACAAAGTGGTCACTTGCCCACACTAGATGGCTAGACAGCCCGTGAGACAAGTGGTAATCCCTTTGCCATTCACTAGTTGAGTGCCTCAAAGAAACTAAGAGCAAGAGCAGAGGCATGCGCAAAGTCAGAAGAGAGAGCCAGGAGCTCAGCACATTGGATTCTTGCTGGAGATTATTTTTAATTCTTTAGACCCATCTTTTTCCTAAAAAGGACTTTGAAAAGGCTTTCTGCTGCATCACACAAAGCCAAAAGAAAAGCAGCAGATGGGATCCATTGGGTGTTTAAAGGCAGACCATTTGTTTATCAATGGTCTGGGTTCTGAATGGAGATCTCTGGTATTAAAGAGAAATAGAAGCTTAGTCCCACCCAAGGAAGAAATCAGAGCAGGACATCAAGAGTGGAGGAAAGAAAACATCAGATGTGCTGGAGACAAGAAGAAAGGTGCTAGGGCCAGAGAGATACCTCAGTAGAATAAAAACCTGCCTGGCAAGGGCAGGGTCCTGAGTTCAATCCCTGGTACCATGAAAAAAAAAAAAAAAAACAAGTAAAAAAAAAAAAAAAGAAAAGAAAGAGGGTACAGTAAGAATGAGGTTGGACCTTGGGAGCAAGTGCCCACCTGAGCCTCTTACCAGTGCAGACCAGCACCTTCTACCTAAGATGGCACCTTCTGGGGAAGGGAGATTCCCCACACAGCATGACTTTGTACCATGGAGCTTCTGAGTGCCACAAATAGTAAAATTCTCTCTATTTGTGATTTTTCTATTCCTGGGGAAACTGTGAAGATAGCAACACCTGAAAAGCATCAGTGGAATAAGTGCTTCCCTGGCAAGCACGAGGGCCTGAGTTCAATCCCTGGTTCTGCCAAAACAACAACAACAAACAAACAAACAAAAAAAACTCTGCAAAAATAAACTGGCTACCTAATTGGACAAGGTGAATAGCAGTGAAGTGGATGTACCAGTCCCAACCATGTTGGGCATTGAACCAAAACTCAGTGAGTTAAGCCAGTACTAATGTATTATTGCTCACATATCTGCCAGCCTCTGGTTGGCCAGACTCAGCCAAGAAGCTCTGCTCCACATGTGCCTCTTCCTCTTGGATCACAAGCTGGCCAGATGTGCTCCTTTCATGGCACTGGTCCAACTCTGCAAGCACTTTTCAAGGTCTTTGATTCAGATCTACATCTATCCCATTAGTCAAAGTCACATGGCCACTCAGGCCCTGTCTCCAAACCTACAATCAGATGGCAGGGCCACTAAGGAGGTGGAAGAAGGAAGAATGAGTATGGGTGGAGCAGACCCTTTAGATTAGATGAGGTCATGAATGTGGGGCCCTTATTATGACATTAGTGGCTTCCTGAGAAGAGAGAGACCCAAATAAGCAAGTTCTCTCTGGCTTGTCATGTGATGTCATACACTACCCTGGGGTTGTACACGCCAGGCACTGAATAGGTGTCAGCACAGCCAGCCTGGAAGGATGCATTCTCCCCTCATAGAATTAGTGCATGAGTCCATTAAAACATCACAATGAAGAATGAAGCAAGGTCTCTGATAGAATGGGATGCAGGTCTGTAACCACAACAACATACTCTAGGGGCCTTGAAAGAGTCTTCTGTAGAGATGTCGTCATGGTCCTGGCCACAAAGCTGAGGAGCTGGTATAGATATCACAAAATAGTAATGTAGCCCGTCCTCCAGGGCCCTTCCCACTGTTGCTCCACTGGGCAGAAATATGCCTACTAGAAAGATTTGGAGGAAATCTAGGAGCCTCTGCAGACACCAAGGAGGCTACAAGAAATCAAGCTGAAGGGCCAGGAAGATGGCTCAGTAGAATAAGCGCTTTCCTGGCAAGCAAAAGGGCCTGAGTTCAATCCCCTGTTCCACCAAAAAAGAAAAAAAATCAAGCTGACACACAGGCTGATCAGCCACCACACCGTAACAAGAGGTAGCAGTTTCCCACTCTCAGGACAGCTGGCATAAGTGGATGCTTTGAAGTTCCCAGCCAGAAATGCTGCAGAGGATGAAGGTTTGTGGGTGGTGAGTTTGCAAAGAATACTTAGATGGTTGCAGGAGGTGTGGCCTTGGGTCTATAGATGTTTGAGGCTTGGAGAAGACTTCTCTATTAGATAGGTGTTGGGGACAGCATATACATTGGGGGCATTGGGGACAGGAGGCTCTGGTACAGTAGGACAAACTTGCCCTTGTGATAACTTTGCAAATTTTCTCAACTCTATGCACATAGACATCCAGCTAGAGTTCAAAAATCAGCCACAGTGGAAATATTTCCTCCATGGAAAGTAGCACATGCTAAAAAGCAGGGCTTTCTTCAACCCAACCTTGGGAGAGTCTATTACCTATTACTAAATCTCTCTCTCACATCACTGGCTGAAATGAACTTCTAAGCCTGGAAGCCTTTGACCATTTTGCCCTCCAGGACAATCAAGCTAGGGTTCAGGGGCAAGAGAAAGGAGCTAAAGTAAAATCTAGCTCTTTCCCATCTTGCAAGATGGCAGGTGAAAAAACTGAGAAGCCAGACTCAAAGAGAAGAAACTCAAAGCCAAGAAGGCTTCTTCCAGCAGTACTAATAAAAAGGGTGAGATTAAGGCCAAAAAAAAAAAAAAAAAAAAAAAAGTCTAAGAAGGGGCAGCCCCACTGTAGCTGGAATCCTGTCCTGGTTGAAGAA
>PVKA01037735.1:0-20792 GCA_004027165.1 Ctenomys sociabilis | reverse complement strand
CTACAACGATTGTTGTATGGTAATCCTTGTGAGTGTAAAGGGGGCTATGGTACTCATGGAACTGTGTTAAGTGGCAAGCCAGTTGACTGTGGGGACAAAATGGCACGAGCCTATATTCAACAGAGTAATACTGGAACCACTATAACAAGCTGGAAGTGTTCAGTTAAACCTAAACTTACTTCCACTGGGAATGGCAAAAAAGGACAATGCCCTAAGGAGTGCACAAGTTACCAAACAGAAATGCACTCTTCTTGTTATGGTACCTTTCAGGAATGTGTGGGACCAAACTCCGAAATATATTATGAAGCCACGTTGCTTAAGTCCAAACATGCTACCCTGGGAGGGGACTGGTCTAATGTTCCCACTGTTGTAGGCAATCCTAAATTCTCTCAGGCTTTATGTGTGGGTACCCCTGGACAGCCTGTTTGCTGGTCTTGACGTGCCCCTATTCATGTATCAGATGGTGGGGGTCCTCAAGACAGTCTCAGGGAACAAGATGTAGAACAAAAATTACAGGAGTTGGAGGACCAACTGTTTCCAAAGATTCATTATCACCCCCTGGCACTACCCAAGCCACATGGAGTTGATTTGGACACTCAAACCTTAGACATTCTTGGAGCCACTCATCGTGCGCTCAATGCCTCCAACCCTCGCTTGGCAAGTGATTGTTGGCTATGCCTAGCACTTGGCACACCCTTGCCGTTAGTGATCCCCTCCATGCAGACTGGTGCCCCCTCTGAGGTCCTTAGAAACTGCTCTATTTCACAACCTTTTAGAGTCCAACCCGCAGGATTAAATAATTTTACATGTGTGCAGAGCCTTGGCCTTGGAGATAATGATTCTATAGATCTTGGCTTTGTTGCCTTTGGCAGCTGTGTCAATCTTTTTAACACATCCTCCCTTATGTGTCCCCCTCCTGGTCAGGTGTTCGTATGTGGAGGTAATTTGGCATATATCTTTCTCCCTGTGAACTGGACTGGACTCTGTGCAGTTGCCTCCCTGCTTCCTGACATTGACATTATCCCTGGAGATCAGCCTGTGTCAATCCCTAGTTTTGAATATGCCCTAGGCCGCTCCAAAAGAGCAGTGCAAATGATCCCTCTTCTAGTGGGTATGGGCCTGTCTGGAGCCATAGGTATGGGCGGGGCAGGGATGGGAGTGGCACTACACTCCTATGCAAAATTGTCTCAACAGCTTGTTAACGATATTCAGTCCTTGTCTCGGTCCATCCAGGATGTGCAAGATCAAATTGATTCGTTAGCAGAGGTGGTCCTCCAAAACAGGCGAGGATTGGATCTCCTTACCGCCAACAAAGGAGGAATTTGCCTCGCGCTTCAAGAGAAATGTTGTTTTTATACTAATAAGTCTGGTATTGTCCGAGACAGAATTACAAGGTTGCAGGAGGATCTGATTAGGAGAAGACAAGAGCTGATTGACAGTCCATTTTTAGGGGCCTGGAATGGGCTTCTACCATACCTTCTTCCAGTTATAGGACCTCTTTGTATACTTCTGCTCCTGGTCACCTTTGGCCCCTGTATTTTCAATAGATTAATGACCTTTGTTCGAGAACAGATAGATTCTGCCTTAATGAAACCCATTCAGGTCTATTATCATAGGCTTGAGATGGCTGATCGGGATAGCTGTGATGTTCACCCTGCCTATGATGAGGCAGAGGTGGCCATCCCTTAGCTTTCCCACCCTTGGTGAGATGGTCAGGCCAGCCAAAGACGGGTAATAAGGAGCATGCACGAGACACCGCTCGCTGCCTAAGACAGGAAGAGGACCCTTGCTGTCCTACTATCCTGTGACGGGCAAAGCTTGAGCTGGACCAGTGCAGAGGACTCCTCAACCTAAGACAGGCACTGCCCCCTCAAGGGATGGCCAAGTAAGCCTTGCATAAAGAAATAAAATAAAAAAGGGGGACCTGTGGAGGGCACCGTAGTCCAGAAGCCTTCGTTTCTATTCCTTTTATGGATATAAGTTATACTTCCTGTAGAATTGCTGCATCATGACTTCCTGCCTTGTGTTCCTTTGGTTAGACTTCCTGTCACATGCTCCTTTAGTTGATCACCTGAGTATTGTTAGCCTATAGCATTACCCTAATATACCTACGTCATTAGTGACGTTGACTTCCCTTCCCTCTGCTATATAAGCTGTATCGCTTCCTTGAATAAACAAGACTTGATCAGAATCCTGTCTTGTCTCCATTTCTCGCACACCTGTTCTTTGTCTTTGTCAGTCCCCTCTCCTCCCCTAGGTGACCTGCGTTGACTGACCCGCTGGACAGGACACATTTTTGGTTATATAGGTCTTGCTTTAACTTGGTCTTAACCATCTAGCAGAAAAGTATAACCATGAGGTATAAAAAGTAAAGCCATATTAATATGCTGAGCTGCAAAAGGCTCAAGTCAACTCACCAATTCTGCTGATAGCCCACTACTATTATGGACTATTGGACTCTATTGGATTATTTTGCTGAATTCAAGCACCTACATTATTTGACATGGCATCAAGTATGAAAAGGTCCTTTAAAGACTTCTCCAAATACAGCTTCTCTAACAACAAAGGAACATCCATTTCTGACAAAGCAAAATAAAAAAGGGATATGTAAATAAAGGACCATTTGTAGTATACTTATTTTTGAGAAGATAAAAACAGATACAAGTCTGGGGCAGGCCAGATAGCTCAGCAGATTAAAACACCTTCTTAGGCAGATTCAGGGGCCGAGGGTTTGATGCGTGGCCTGCTGTGCTGACTCTGATCCCAGGGCACACTGAGATGGCGAATGAAACCGGGCATAATGGTATGTGCCTATAATCCCAGCGCTTGGGAAGCTGAAAAACAAGAGAATCACTGAGTCTGATCTGTGTAATGAGACCTTGTAGAACCTGTATTAAATACATTAAAAAATAAAACCAACCAACCAACCAAACAAACAAAGGAAAAATAGATAACAATACATTTCTTTTCCCTTTGCTTTCTTCTTTGAAGTGCTGGGGTTTGAACCCAGGGCCCCATACAATTCAGGCAAGTGCTCTACCCTGAAGCTACATCTCCATCCAAGAATATGTCACTCATTTCCTTTATCTTACACAAAAGCCAGCATAATCTGCATACTCTAGCACTTTGTTCTTTTCCATTTAATGTGCCTTGGAAATCATATCTCAACTTATCCATTTATTAAATTCTATAATGATGATATGTAGTTATATGTACTACGTTTCTTCCCTAGGAAGGATTTTAGTATTTAGTTTATTAGTTCTGCTAGTTATTTTTGATTTAAAATTGCTTTTAGTACTTCCAGTTCTCCTCATAGACACCAACCAGACACCTTTAGTTTAAGACAACGCCTTTTCTTTCTGGAATTGACTTTTATGGTTTCCATTTTCTCTCTTCTCTCCATTATTGTAGTTGAATATTTTCTGTTTTACTCACATACTATGCTTCTACCTACTTCTCCAGTGTTTTATTCTTAGTTTAGCAGATATACATATTATATGTGCCCTTTCAGTCTTCGTGTCCAAGTTCTGGCAGAATATTCTTGGTGAACGGAACATCATCCCTACGAGGGTCCTTGGGAATGCCGGGTGCACAGTTGGAGCGCAGCTGCTGCTTGCATGAAATCCTTGGTGCTGCTCCAATCTTCTCATCTACCCTGCTAACTGGTTCCCTCCGTGTCCCGCAAGTCTAGAGCTTTTCAGGGGCCCTCATTGTGGCATCATCCCTGTGCTGGATCCCACATTCTATTTTTGGCTTCGGTACATGGTCGCTAAACCTCTAAGCCAAGCACTATTTGAGAGAATGAGTGACTAAGAAGTTTCAAGTTAAGGATTTTGGCTTGCACACAGGGCAGGGTGATAGTATTAGAATGTCCAGATCCCAGCGCTGAAGAGCTATGCTATGGGGAGGCTGAATTTATATAGGAGTCCCAGCATATAAATGGACAGCCTCTGAAGGAAGACCGGGGAAGAAGTGTTTTCCTAGTCTGAGCAAAGGCTCCAAGGTTTCTTTCCTTTCTGACAGAGGCCAGGATATTTCTAGCCCCTTCCTAGAATTTATTAGCAAAAGGTCACTGATCTCCAAGCTCTTTAAGACCTTTGAGATGTCACAGGCAGCTGTTGCATCAGGGCTGGAAGGGATCCCAGATCTAATCTAATTTCTCCTATCAGTAGGTGAGGTGGCTGGCAGTTACAGCTGGTATGAGAGGGTATGTATTTAGGAAGTACCAGGCTTATTAAATTGTTTTGAAAAATGAGTTTACTGCAGAAGTGAAGAAGAACTAAAAATATTTGAAGTATTTGATTCCAGTTTTTGAAAAAACAAAAGGTTTCTATTTGTTTTGAAACAGGGCAGTTCAGGCTGGCCTTGAATTCACTTTGTAGCTAGGCTGGCCTCGAACTCAAGCAAACCTCCTACCTCAGTCTCCTGAGCGCCTGGATTATAGGCATGGGCCACCATGCATGCTGAAAAAAAGATTCTGAGGAAAAAGGGTCCGTAAAGAAGAAGTCTACTTAGGAAGGAATCAGTCAATATCTAGTACTGCTAAAACCCCTCTATAACTCAAAAATGAATCATTGCTAAATGTGAATGTAAGAGAGTATTAAAATTTTTTCACAATACATACAGAAGTACATAGAAAGAGGCTCAGTACAGCTCTCTCTCTCTCTCTCTCTCTCTCTCTTTCTGTACTGAGAATTGAACTCAGAACCGTGTGCTTGCCAAGCAGGCACTTGTGCCACTGAGGTATATCCGTGGTTCTCTAAGTAGAGTTCTTTATTGCTTCATTTTCATCAATATTTACTGTGGTTAGATTTTAAAATGCTTATAAATTTGATTGGGGTGGAAAGTTATTGTTTTACTGTGCATCTTGATTAATGAACTTTTTTTTTTTTTTTGGTCTCTTTGAGACAGGTTCTCCCTATGCAGTTCAGGCTGGCCCTGAGCTCACTTTGTAGCCCAGGTTAGTCTCGAACTTGCCATGATCCTCCTGCCTCAGACTCCTGAGTGCAGGGACTGCAGGTGTGCATCACCACACCCAACTAATAATGAGCATTTTCATGTGCTTTTTGGTCATTAAATTTAGCTGTTTTTGTTAATTGCCTATTCCTATCCTTTGCCCATTTTTCTGTTAGGTTATTAGTCTTCTAATTGACTTGTAGGCATTTCTTGAATTCTGAATACTATTTCTTTGGTGATTTTGATACATAATTAATACTTCCATAGTTTCTAGCTCATCTTCAATGTTGTTTATAGAATCCTGGTTCTATAGACATTCAAAATTATTATTAGTTAAAATTAGCAATGTTTTTATTTGTAAGACGGCGAACCTGCAATCTGACACGAAATCATATCATTCCAGTGTTCCCCAGGCTCCTGACAAATGACTCACTCACGCAAGTGTTCTAACTGGGACAGGCTGTGACTGATTAGCAGGGGCCAGCCCCTATCAGGTGTCAGAATGCTTTTACCTTTGGGAAGGAGCTTTGGATGGAGAATCTTCTCCTAATGTCTATGCTTCGATGGTGTGACTTCTGTAGAGAGCTAGGACACCGCAGAACTAGCCCTGAGCAGGCCTCCAAGCTGTACTGCCAATTCCATTTGAGCCTCAGCTTTCTGCACTGCCACAAGGAGTGGCACTGCCGTTGGCCCCCACCTTCTTTCCCTCCATTTATTTGTTTACCTTGCCTGGTGGATTCCCTCTATTGAGGTTTATGGAGTTTAATCCTTGTTGTATTTTTCTAGAATGTCTTTCAAAACATTTTAGAGTGCTGGTTTGGTAGTCATAAATTTCCTCTGATGTTTTTGTCATGGAAGTATCTTATTTCTCCATCAGTTTTGAAAGATAGCTTTGCAAAGTACATCCATCTTGGTTGGAAGTTGTTTTCTTTCAGGACTTGAAACACTTCATTTCGAGCTCTTGACTTGAGGGCTTTTGTGGAGAAATGTGCTGTGATTCTGATGGATACTTTGTAGATGACCTTTTTCTTTTATCCAATAGCTTTTAATGTTCTGTTCTTGTGCTGAGCTTCTGGAATCTTAACTATTATATGCCTTGGTGTAGATTTATTTTGGTTATGGCTAATTGAAGTTTTCTTCCTTTTTTATGTATTTAGTATAGGATCTGTAGGGTCTCACTACACAGATCAGACTTGCAGTGATCCTCCTGTTTTCAGTTTCCCAAGAGCTGGTATCACAGGTGCATGCCACCATGCCCAGTCTTTTTTTTTTTTTTTTTTTTCAAACTGAATAGCTTATTAACATGGTGGTTGTCTAGAACATCTGCACAAACACTCACACACTCAGAATGAACACTCACACACTCAGAATGATCTGCCTGGGAAAAAAGACTAATTATGTCTAAGGGGGAGGTGAAAAACAAAATTTTCTATAGGTTTTCATTATTGTGTACAATTATGTCCACATCACTTATGAAGCTATTGCCAAATCTGTCCAAGGACGTGGTGTGTGTGTGTGGGTCATCTTCAGAAAAACTCAACAGTACCATAGCAGAGCTTTCAATATGAGAAAGCTGATGTAGTGTGGACTTTTGCTGTGAGTTTTTCTTCTGCAAAATATGGGGAGAGGTTTATAAATAAATGGACAGAAAATAAGAGAGGATGATATGAAGTAGGCTTTTGCAGTCAGTTTTCCTCACAGTATTGGGCAGGGTCATTGAGAAAAATGCTTAATCTTTCTCTCGAACTAGTTTCAGAACTTTCCCAATTGCAGTGGTCTTACCCTCATCTCTTCAGGTAAAGTGACCCATCTGAGGGAAGTCTTTAAAGGTGTCAAGGCAGATGGTTCCTGCTGTCTTTAAATGAGGGATACATACTTGATCTTGTTTCACAAAATGGGGGCGAGTCTTACTTTTTTCCTCCTGATTTTCCATCTACCAAGCAGATAAAAGCTTTTATTTCAGCTTCTTCAATACAGGGATGAATATGAAGCACTGTATTATATCCCAGGAAGATGATGGATTGTATTCTATAATTACTACCTGGGCATCAGTTGTGCATCCAGAATGACAGAGGTTATTAAGATCACAGAGGATGAATCCTGGAAGAATCTCCTCCTCTTCAATTCCTTTCAGGCTGATTTTGAGATCTTCACCTGGGGATATAGAATCTGTTTCTACATCATCAGAAAGCATTCCAAGGATTTCCACATTGAACTTGTTTGGCATCATCACAAGCTGCTGCCCTTTACAAATAGATCCTGATTCCAGCTTTCCCAGGACCACAGTGCCCATATCCTTGTACTTATCCACAATGGGCAGCCTGACTGTTCCATCAAGTGATCTATTGAAGTTTGGAATGTTACCCAGATATGGAATAAATGGTAATCTAATGTACCAGGGACAGAAATCTGATTGCTCTTTGAGATTTTCTCCAGTCAATTCTGAGCAGGGCATAAAATGAATGTCCTTTTGGGATTGAAGCTAACCTTTTTTTCCAAAATGGCACCAACTTCTCTTTACATTCTTCATACCTTTCATTGCTCCAGTCTACTGTTAGATCATCCATCTTATTAATAAGTACTATTAAGTTTTTTACACCTGCTGTCTTTGCCAACATTGCATGTTCTCTGGTTTATCCTCCTTTTTCCTTTTCTTTTCTTTTGTATTTTAGGGAAAGGTCTACAGGGTGTTCAGGGTCTCATTACTAGATCTGACTCGGGGTCGGGGAGATGGCTCAAGTGGAATAAGCACTTCCCTGGCAAGTGCAAGTGCCTGAGTTCAATCCCTGATTCTGAAAAAAAAAATTAATAGATCTGACTCATAGTGATCCATCTGTTTACAGCCTCCCAACATCTGGGATTACAGGTGTGTGCCACCACACCCAGTCTTAATTGCCATCTTAGTGTGTCTGGTGTGGAGCCAGCAAGGCAGGCCCAGGGATTGAACCTCCAGTCCCTGTGCCTGCTTTTAGGTGCTTTAATCCATTGAGCTATTTGTCCAGCCCTTGTCTTCCTTTTTTAAATCCAGTTTCAAACTCTCCTTTCCTGGCTAAGATCAGCAACACTGCCAAATCAGCTTGAGAGGCACCACCAATCATATTTGTAATGAAACTCTTATGAACAGAGCCATCCAGAGTTGTGAAGTGTTTCTTTTCTGTTTCAAAGTAAGCATGACCCACTTCTACTGTTTTACCCTTGTCTCATTCTTTCTGATTTGTGTCTAAGGCCTAAGACAAGTACCAAGTTTCCCTATTTTTTTCCTTAGCTTCTCTTTCATATTTTCCTTTTGTCAACCATTCCAGTGAGATACTGGGAGCTACAGCTTGATGCTACTGTGGTACCCAGCACTGTATTATGATACCTTATTTGTCCTCCAATGGTTGACTTGCCTGCATCTACATGTCCAATGAATACTACATTTACATGTTCTTTTTGGTGGCACCTGTGGGGCAGCCACGGATTTAGGCTTTGGTATTTCCTCTTCCTATTTCATCATTTCTTGGAATGCCCAGTCTTAATTGGAGTTTTCATGCTTCACTTGTCTGTATATCGTCCATAATCCTTTTTTTTTTTTTTTTTTTTTTTTTTTGGTGGAACTGGGAATTGAACTCAGCCCCTTGTGCTTGCCAAGGAAGCGCTTGTTCCATTGAGCCATCTCCCCAGAAAAAAATTGTTTTCATGTTTGGAAATTTTTTTGCCCTTTATTCTGTAAAGTCTTTTTAATGTCATTTGTGCTGACTCATGAGAAGTTGCTACCTTCTCAGCCCAGCCCATGGTTCTCTGATAAGACCACATAGTAGTGTTTATGATCCTTAGGCAATCTCAGTCTTGATATCCAGGAGGAACAACTGGTTAGAACAATTATGTCAACTTGGCTAAAATACACAATAACAACAGCATGAAACTTACCTTAGAAGATGACAAACTATGGTGTCTACAAATTTGTTACCTGTAACCATATGAACTAGATTTGTGGTTATGTGCAAAATCTAAAATGAGCTAGAAAATTATATGCAGTAAGTATGCTGATTTTACATATACAGTAAATATTACAATTTTACCCTCAGGGGAGAAAATTTAAAGGAGTTAGGGGAAAAATTAGAGAAATGTGTGAAGAAGAGATTAGAAAGCTAGAGGAGAGAGAAAGATCATGCAAACCAGTAAATATGCAAATCAGGAGGGAAAGAGAGAAGGAAGAAACAAAAACAGGAACAGAACAGCAACAACCACAAAACTAGAAACTATATTCACACATAAAAGCAAGAACAGTCAAGAAAAAAGTAAGCAAAACAAACAAAGAAAAATTAAGAAATAATAAAACAAAATGGGTGCTGAGGAGAGAGCTCAGTAGAAAAAGTGCGGACCTAGCAACTGCAAGGGCCTGAGTTCAATCCCTGGTTCCGCAAAAAAACAAAAACAAAAAACAAAACAAAACAAAAAAAAACACAAGCCTTTGCTGTCACTGGTAGACACCGTGGGCAGAGTCTAGATCCAAGGTGGTTAGCCTGAGCAAGCCAACCGTCGCTTTATGGAGAGGCCGTGAAGGTTCACAGTGAGCCTGTACCTTTAATTCTGCTGACGTTCATTTTGGCTTCCGGTTGTGAGGCTGGACCCTGGGTTGATCATCCTGTGACACTGCCTCCTGCAGGCTTGGACTTGCCTCCCTCTGCTTAAATTGAGCTCCCTGACCTCCTACTGCTGGTTTGAACTTGCAGCCTCACAGAGTCACTAAAGCTGCTACACGGAGCTGGCCTGCAGCTGTTCAGAGTTTTGAGGTCAATTGGGGGCTCTCCAAATCTGCAAATCATCCTCACTTGGGAACGTCTGAATTTGAATAACTCACGAACTCCTGGAATGTTCCATGGGTGCGTTCCTCTGTAGAGGCCTCTCAGGTCACCAGTAGTCACCATGCCTCTGGAGGTTCAAGCTATCCCTTCCCCGCAATGAGTCCTGACTTCAGAAAAAAGCACTATCTGTCGCCTTTTTATTCTTTGTTGAAGTTTCTCTCTTTGCTCTCCCTAGGGCTTTCAATTTTGACTTCAGAACCTTCCTGGGTTCCAGGGATCCATTTCCTTCCCTCCTTCTCTTTCTCACCTTGCTGTATTCCAGGGTCTGGACTCCAAATCTTGGAGGGGCTCCTTCTCTGCTGCTCATACTCTACCATCTTGACACAAGTCAATGGCTACTGCAGAGTCTGTCCGTACCCTGGAGATGCAAGGGGTCCAGTGGAAGCCCTGGAGCTCACTGCTGCTTCCTGTGGAAGGCCTTATCAGGAAGGTAAAGGTCTGACTGGAAGTTTGAAGAGTCTGGTATGCAAACCAGAAGACGACATCCAAGGCAAAGATAAAAGCTGGAGCTTGTCCAAAAGAAATAGACATGAAGAAGCACATACTATAGGGCAAATAAGATGGTGTGCCATCTTCTCCTTTCTTCTCTTTATTGCTCTTTCATCCCCTCCTTTTCTCTTTTCAATCTTTTCTCCCTGTTTTCTGTCTTTCCTCCTTTTCCAATCTTTCTTCTTTCCATTTTCAAACTTACTATACTTCCTGGAGCATTCCTTCTCCCCTTTCTTGGCCATTTGTATTTATTCCTCAGATAATACATATATATTTTTTCTGGGAATAATCCTCTGGAGGCTTTTCTTTAACCATCAATTTTTTTTTTTTTTTACTGACATAACAATTTCTTAATATGAGCCTTTCTCATTCACTTCCAGGGGGGACTCATTACCTCTGTCACTGCAGTAGTCACCTGCCTTCTAATCATTTGAAAACCTTAATGGAATGAATGTCAACTTGTGGGTAGGAAAGGGCTATGTTGTTTCCTGTCCTATCACCAGAACCATTTCTATCACCTGGAGCACAGCAGTTGCTCATATTCTGTTGAACAAATTCATTATCATCACCATCACAACAAAAAAACAGACCAAACACTATGCCAGGCAGTATGGGTACCAAGGTAAATAAGTCACAGCCTTATATTTTAAGGAATTCAGGTTCCTGTTGCCAGGAGAAACATGCTCTGAAGTATCTGTGATGCTTTTAGGACATGCAATGAAATATTTGATTCCACAGACACTTAATGAACCCACTATGTGCCCAGGACTGTTGCAGGAATAGAGCACATGCAAAAGGCCCAGCCTTCCTGGGTTCCATCCCAGCCCCTGCCAAGATCCTCCTCCTGCCCTGACACCCATCAGCCAGTGCTCTGTAGGTCCCCTGAGAATGTGGGCATACTGCATGGAAGTCCTGGGTAAAGGTGACATGCCTCAACTTGGCCCAGGAAGGCATGAGGGCTTAAGTTTCTGTGTTTTGTCCAAAGGAACACAGCTGCTCAAGGAGAACACCTTGGAAATGTAATCTAACCTCCCTGAGGGCTGGGCCAGGCCTAACCATCTGTCTCAAGCTGCAGGTTGACTGAGGACTATCTTTGGCTAGGCACCCCTGATATCCACCAAGGGAAATAACAGAGTAAGAAAAAATAAAAATGAAATAAAGGGTGGAGGAAGTCTTGTAAATCAACAGACATGATTATACAGAGCTTTTATGAGAAGATCACTAGAAAGAAATACAGGGTTACATGAAGGTGAAAGCTGAATCATTGAAGGGATTATTTTATGGCAAAACCACGATTTCTACTTGCAGCACACTTTTGACTGATCCATAGTGAATGCTAGAGAAGAAATGAGCTTATTTCTTGTCTAGTGGGATTCTGGTCATTTATCCAAGTGAGTCAATTGAATATGTAAAACAATTTAAACCATCTTCTCCAATTGGTTGGCTATAGGGACTTTGCAGTGGGAGAGGGAGAGGGAGAGAAAGAAAAGGAAGAGAAGACAGTAAAAAGGGTGAAGGGATATTTTAATATTAAAATATTCCTTTACTTTTAGAATACTTTTTGGTGTTAGTTTTTAATTATATATAGTTTAAGTAAGTTAGTTTAAAGAGACTAATAGCTTTTTTGGGAGGTCTTTGAGACAGCATCTCACTATGCAGTTCAATCTTGCCTTGAGCTCACTTTGTAACCCAGGCTGGTCTTGAACACACAATGATCTTCCTGCCTCAGCCTCCTGAGTGCTGGGATTACAGGCATGCAATACTACACCCAGATAAATAGCTTTATAATAAACAACATTAGTTCTGTATTCCAGGCTCATTGCCTCCCAACCAGATTTCCCTTTTTGTTGATTCATTTCACAGTTCTTATGCTTTTACTTATTTGTTTCATATTTCACACATTACTATTTATTTATTTTTATTTTTTAATTAATTTTTTTTTTGGGGGGGGAACCAGGAATTGAACTCAAGCCCTTGTGCTTGCCAGGGAAGCGCTTACTCCACTGAGCCATCTCCCTGCCCAATTTAACACATTTTTAAATAAACTATTTGTATACTTGCTTGAATTTTGAATTTTAGGCATTACCTTGACTTCTTATTATGGTAGAAAGAATATTTCATCCTTGACACTTGATCCTTGCCAAAAGGCCAAGAAGCAATTGTATCCTTGACTGTCACCCCCATCAAAAATAGAATTTGCTGTCAGTTATACTTGTCCTCATGCTTTATCTTTCAACATTTATTTGCTACTTTCTTGTTTCATTCTCTGGTCCTCATGGTCTTATACCCTTAGAAAAAACATTATCAACTGTTAGCTTGGTAGGGTTTTGAGAGGGACTAAAATTAGAAATACATGTCCAAATAGCTATTATTATTTTAGTGACCTAAAAATCTAGAAACATTTGAGGTGTAAGGTAAAGAGAAATGGTTCCTATTATTTGTTAGGTACAAACCCATGCAATCGACCAGACCAGGCATTCTGACGTGAGTAGAAGATTTATTAGGGGCAACAAGCAGGCTGGCTGTCTAGCAGACCAAGACAGCAGTGAACAAAGGAGGGACAGGAGACTATAGGATCTTTCAAGGAAGGTGTTTGCGGGCTGGAACAGCCAGTTCACAGGTAGACATCATTTATCTTCCTTGTGGCTTAATTTTGTTTACATCAGGGGGGAGTGAGCTGAGACCAACATGGGTCAAGGGGAAGTGAGCGGAGACCAGAGTACAGTGTGGGGCAGCCTTGGGATTGGCTTGGTGTAGGTTACATAGGAAACTAAGGGAGGGAATATTTTGGGCAAGGTGCCTGGGAAACTTTGAGTCCTGACCTATCATTATTAAATCTTAAAAATCAGTTGAAGACAGAAAATTAGGAAACAAATAGTATAGATGTTCAGATCTTAGATGCCAGTACTGAACTCAAGTTGGAATTGTGCTGTCATTTGGTACATGACTTGGTTCACTTTGTGGTTTTCTAACAAAATGCCAGGAGCTGATTGCTCTATAAAGAAAAGATATTTATTTGGCTCACCATTCTGGTGGCTGGAGGGTCCAGACAGCATGGTACCGGCATCTGGCAAGCACCCCTTGGCTGCCCAAAAGGCAGATGGTGTCATGGCAGGAGGTGAGGGACATGTGCAGAGATCAGGCACTGAAGAGAGGAAGCCAGAGACATGAAAGGGCTGGCCTCACTCTTTTATGGCAACTTGCTCATGAGGGAACAAATCCACTCCTCACTCCATGAGGCCAACCTTAATCCCTACATGTGTGCGGGGGTCATGACAGACTCACCTCCCACTAGTAACTACCTTTTCCTTACTAGCTTTTCATACTACTTCATGGGGGCCCAAGCTTCCAGAATGTGAACTTTTTTTCCCCCACAATTTTATTGAAGAACAAATAACAATGAGACAGTTTCAAATCAAATTAGTAGAACAGATTTAATAATTAGTACATTGCATATTGTTTTCGTAGTGGTTATTTGTTGTACAAGGTGCAGACATGATATTCTATTTACAAACACTATTAGAGCAGATCCCTCTAATCAGTGATTAGGAGAATGTAGCTGTATACCGATCTTTTTTTAAAATCTGATTTATAGTAAAGTTTCAATAATTAATACTTTTTACATTATTATCTTCCTAGTGGTTATCCATAGTACAAGAAGCAGACAGGATATCCTGTCCAAACACTATTAGTGCAAATCTTTCTTCTCATAGAATTATACAGAAATACTGCATATTTATCCTAACTGTGCTGTTCATACACACAGAGAATAGTTCTTCCTTTGTATCCCCCTTTTTTTGTTTAGTCCTGTCAGAGATGGGTATTCTATTGGGATTCAATTATTATAGGTGCTTGAATTCAGTGAAACACTCCAACATAGTCCAACAGTCCACAATAGTAGTGGATTATCCACAGAAGTTGTTGACTAGAGCCATTTACAGCTTAGTATATTATTATGGCTTTACTTTATATACCTCATTTTTATACTTTTCTGCTGGATGGTTAAGACCAAGATAAAGCAACACCTATGCGATAAGAAATGTAACTTTTGAATCTGATAAGGTCAGTCAGGTCGTTTCAGGGTTTATCCTGTAAGCCTGTACCTTAGTTTGTAGATCCTTTGTCAGTGTCAGCCATGTGTTAGAGTTACGGCCATTGCTTGACCAATTTGCTCTCTGTGAAAGCCTGTGAGAAAGTTTTTTCTCCGTGTGACTCTCCTTAGGCACACTATAGATCATTGATCCCATTCCTCTGTGGCTCCATAATCTCCTTGATCAGAAAATTTGGGGCACAACTGAGTGAGTTCCATGATGATACAGTACAGGTTCTCCTATGTTCTGAGTGTTCATTAACCTTGAAAGGCTAGGGCCAAAATGTTGGCTGGCCTTGTAGCCCTTCCATTTCTACATTTTTTGATCTGCAAACAGGTTGTTAACCATCCAGAAGAGTAGCTGATTATTACCCTGCAACATATGCAGCTCAGTGTACCCTAACCATCATGTGTCTAAATATCAAACATCTTAGGCATAACGTGGAACAGATATTTTCTATCAAGTATTGATGTCCTTACAGAATATGAGGAAAAAATTTTAAAAAATAGTACTATACATATATTTATTACACAGAAATTTAGAAATCTAACCATATATACAGCTTTATAGTAGAACAGTCCTATAACAGTTTTTCCCTTGTGCCTTTTTTTCATTTATTACCCTCCCCCCAAAAAAACTTTTACTTGTGAGACAGTATGGTAATAATTGGTATGTCATGAAAGGAAGTATGTATTTAGCAGACCAGAATGGCAGGCATTCCAAGTGTAATCCTTCTATTACACATTGTTATCTTCAGTGCAGTTGTTTGGTTCACAGATATCAGCACAAATAGATAGTTGACAACAAATGTTGGAGAAGATGTGGGAAAAAGGGAACCCTTCTCCACTGCTGGTGAGAATGTAGACTGGTGCAACCATTGTGGAGATCAGTGTGGAGACTGCTCACAAAACTCGGACTGGAAATCCCATTCAAACCAGCTATGCCCCTATTGGGAATTTTCCCAGAGGAATTGAAAACATCATATCATAGTGAAATATGTGTACCTATGTTTATAGCTGCATGATGTGTGATAGCCAAATCTTGGAAACAGCCAAGATTCCCATCACATGATGAATGATTGAAAAAGATGTGATATTTTTATACAGTGGACTATTACTCAGCTATAAAGAATGATGAACTCGAAGACTTCATATTTAAGTGGATGCTGCTTGAAGATATATTCATAAGTGAAATAAACCAGACCCACATGTGCAAATATTGTATAGTTTCCCTCATATAAGAAATAAAAAGAAGAAATAGTAAGGTATAACACAACTAAAAGGAAAGTGAGAACTTAAGGATTGGACAATGAGGAGAGGGAAAGGAGAAAAGTTGGGAGAAAGGACAGGGACAAAACCATACGTTTGTACACACAAGATGGGCAAGGCAAAGATCCCGAGAAACATCAGCAGGTTTTTGAAAGTAGCAGTTAAATGGCAGGATTTTCAACCACCATGTGAACTTTGGGGAGAAAGCCTTACCACTGAGTTTCTGACCCTTGGTTATTGATGTAACCTTTCCCAAACTTAGTCTTTTTTCATCCATATGATAGAATAATACTTTATGTATGAGCTTAATATATATAAACATGTATATTGTGCCTCAGATTGTCTAAATTGCCTCTTATGTTGTCTAAATTCTACACACCCAAAAATTTGAGGAATTGGTGATCTTTATTGAAAAGATATTGAGTTAAGAGAAATCACGGTAAGCAACCTCATGGCCCTCTGAATGGTACTAGGCACTCATTATCTACAGGGCACCGTGCTACCCCCCAAGAATAACTGCAGAACAGAGATTGTGTAAAGCATAGCCTTCAGGGATTTTAGAGACTGGTTGGGGAGAATGCAAGAAATAAGCACAAGTAATACACATTTAAGATTTGTAGGAGCACCTCCTCAGAGTTTGGGTGCAGCGTGGCTGATTTTGTGTGGTTGGGCTGTTCTCTCCCCCACCCCCGAGGTGTTCCATTCTGCTTGGATTCAATCTGAGGACATCATGGTTTTGTTGAGACCCATCCTGAGAATCTGAAGCACAGAGGCAGAATCAGAAGTGATGCGAATCTGGGGGATGCAACTGGGCCTCTGGTGGTCATCCTTGAGCTGAGACAGACTGGAGCTTCTCTGCTGGGGAATGGTCAAGGAGCTGTTGGCATGGTTGGCAACACAGCTGTGACTCCAGAGGAGCTGGAGGATTCACCGATTCTTAGTGCAGTGAACATTACGGTGATGGGGGAAAGTCAGGAATTACACTTTTGGAGATCTAGGGAAAGACATGTGGATCTTGGGAGATAATTCTTTCAAATATGCAGGAAAGGAATAAAACAGAAAGATGTTTCTCTTAGAAAACATTATTTGTCAGATTTATTTGATCAAGAACTTAAATATTATAAAGTTACCACCTAAAATGAATCAGAATACTGATTATTGATGAATTAGGATGTGATAGTGAACCCTATTTTTCAAAATTATTGAACAGTGAATTTTATTCTGAGAATGAAGATTGTATGCCATTCTGATAATTTATTGAGGTTAATTTTGAAAACCCAGTGGCAACTCTAGGTTTTCATTCACCAATATGCCTAGTGTAAATTTACCAGTTAGGATACAGAGCCTGATATTGCACATTAATTTTAATATTTCTGCAATTCTAAAATAATGGAATTGATTACATTGTAAACTAACCTATATAAATTAATAAAAGCCTTCTGGAATTGTAGGGGAAATTTTCACATTGGAAGGCTGTTTGCCCTCCATATTCAAGGAATTATACGTAAGCCAGTATGAGTGATATGGGCTTACAAAAGGTTACATTGAAGCATTTTTTTAAAGTAAAGTGGTGTCATAAATGTTTTGCTTTATTGAAACATTTTATTCATTTTATAGCTACTTTTTAAGATCATTTATTTTTTTTATTTGGTACAAAGTCTTGCTACACAGCTTGAACTTGTAGTGATCCTTCTGTCTCAGCCTCCCCAGGGCTGGGATTATAGGTGTGTGCCATGTACCTGTTTTGGCAGTGGCACGTGGTACAGGGGATTGAACCCGAGTCCTTGTGCTTGCCACGCAGGTGCTTAGATAGCTGAGCTATCTCCCCAGTCCAGAGAATTACTTTTGATACTAGTCCTCACTGAAATTCTAAACTAAGTTATGGTTAATTGTTCAATATTTTAAAAAGTTTGCTATAGCCCTTAAATTTGAGAGACATACCACAATTTATGAAGGGCTAATGCTATATATAAAGGTTGATTGGTTTGGGTTCAGCTTATGCCCCTAAAAAAGAGCTACATTTGGTATCAGATGTTACAAGCTTTGTGAATCCAAATCTGGGCATATTTGGTCTTTAGCAATTTACATTGCAGTGGGAATATAGTACTTGATAATAACTGTAAAGGTCACCCCATGTGTATGTGAGTTTTGTTTTTTACTCTGATGAAACCACTTTTGAATGGGGCACTGACTTCTTACAGTCAGCTTTGGTACTTCTCCGGAGCTTTGACACTCTTACAGCACAGGACAGACACACTGGGGGCACTGATACAGAACAGGAAGGATTTAGCAAAAGTTTGCAAAATAGAAAGGGAGACAGGGAGAAATGTTAGCCTACCAGAGCAGAAAAGTCTATTATGTAACGACAAGACATTTTCTTCTTGTCAGCTAGTCATAATACAAAAGTGACAGAACTTTAAAGAAAAACCAAAGCTTGAAAAATTCCGTGAGTAGTCCATGTTTACAACTACAGGTTGTGTTGACAGAGGTGACTTACATCTAACAAGTTACCTTGTAGTTAAAAAACAAGGAAAATTACAAAATATTCATATATCATCTGGAACAGACAATGTGGAACTCATTTCTTCAAAACAAGGGGGTTCAAAAAATCATTTACAATTTAATTATGTCCAACAAACCAAATAATTGAAAAATCTAGCAAAACACCAACCAGAGTCCATATCCACTTACTATTGTGTGTAGTGGGTAGAATAAAGGAAAGGCCAATACAACAGTGAAGAATGTTCAAAGAAAGACAATGTGAAAGGAATTCAGAAACAGGTTCAGGTTGTAGTATTGCATTGTATACTGAGTATATTAAGATGTGCCATACCCAGAAATTATGGATAAATTTATTAATTATTATTATTATTATTATTATTATTATTATTTTATATTTAGTACAGGGTCTTACTACACAGATAGGATTTATAGTGATCCTCCTATTTTCAGCCTCCCAAGAGCTGGTATTACAGGTGCACACCACCACACCCAGTCTCAATCACCTTCTCAGCAAGCACTGGGGGTGGGGCCGGGCACTCTAGGGATCGAACCAGTCCCTGTCTCTGCCTAAGCAGGTGCTTTAAACTGCTGAACCATCTGGCCAGCCCTTATGAATAAATCTGATTAAATTGTTTTTGTTTACTGTTATTAAAATTAAGTAAAAATGTAGGTTTTATTCCATATTTGCACAATTGGACTGTTAAGTGATTAAGTCCAAATTATGAGCTATTATCAAAAAAGACTGATGAATACGAAAAAGGTATATTAACACTGTTCAGTTTAAATTGCACCAGAAACTGAAAGCCACTTATGGTGAAGCTAAATGTTTATTTCTACTTGGAAAACTAATCAAAAACCGACCTAGAACTTGGGCTGGCAGGCTGAAGGATTGGGTACTGGCTATTTCTGCATTGGAAGATAGTGATAATTGCAAAGTTTGATCCTTAGGAAGTTGCCACAAGTTAAACTGTTTGAAGCAGGAAGCCCAGATGAAGCTGATACTCTGAAGATCCAGATTGCAAGATGCAGTGTCCTCAAAGCACAACAGGACAGGACCCTGCTGCTCTCTGGGAGTGCTGGTGCTGCTACCATGCAAGAGGCCAGAGAAACTTTATGGCCAGAGAAACTTCCCAAAAGCAAACTTATTGTCATAAATGAAAAGCAGGTAGTAAAAGACGAATGTTCCTTAGGAAGTGATGCTAGCAAAAGCCTTCACCTTGAAAGAATTCACACATAATTTCAAGATGTTAAAAATGCAAAGGCTCAGGCTGGCCAAATAGCTCAGTGGATTAAAGCACCTACTAGGCAGACACAGGGACTGGGAGTTCCGATCTCATGGCCTGCTGTGCTCGCCCCAGTCCCTGGAGTGCGCTGAGACAGCAATTGAGACTGGGTGTGATGGCATGCGCCTGTAATCCCAGTTCTTGGGAGGTTGTACACAGGTGCATCCCTACAAATCTGATCTAGTAGTGAGACCCTGAACACCCTGTAGACCCTTTCCTAAATACAGAAAATAAATAAAAATGCAAATCATTCTGTATACCAAACAAAAATGTGGTCATTCTGTATACCAAAATGTACCAATAAAAATCATTTTCATTTTGATAGCTGAACCAAACTTAAAAATAGGACCATTTGTCAAGGTTCACTAAAGACGTGAATGTGTTACAATAAAATTTTATTTATGAAAAATAAAATAAAATTTGTACTTAGTATAAAGGAAAAGAATAGACTTATCAAAGACAAAAATAAGATATTTGAATTGTGTATTAGGAGAAATCTCTTAAAGAGAGGGAATACTGTGTATGTCAAATCCAGACTAATGCCAAGTGGGTCAGTGAAATGCACCTGCCTTTTAACCATTCAGAATCAATAAATATTAATGTGAAGTATAAAGGTCAAATCGATTAGAGATGTGACCTTGCTTGCAAGATCAATTTAGCTTTAATTTCTTTGTAAAACAGAGATCAGACAAAATAATCTCTCAATGCATATGTAGTCCTAAAAGTCAAAGTAAGCTTAGAATATGATCACAAGATTAAAAATAAAGAGACATTTTTCTTTTAGTCCTCATTATATACTTTTATTACTGAATTTTTAAATCTTTTTATATTTATTATTTATTTTGGCAGAAAGGGGGATTGAACTCAGGCCCTTGCGCTTGCCAGGGAAGCATTTACTCCACTGAGCCATTTCCCTAGCCCTCAGTTTACTGAATTTTTTTTAGTGAAACACAAATCCTGTTTGGAAATGATGAAGCCAGAAGTGACGCATTCGTTCTCCCCCACCAACCTCTTCACATAGATTACCTTCATTAATCTGTATCTTTCCTTCTGGTATTCTGTTGTATATTTATTCTGAATATAAGATTGTATAATCTCAGACATGATAAATGTAAGTGTGTGAAAGACTGGAAGTGACAAAATATTAATAATGGGTTACAGTGCTATTTTTTGTTTTCAGGTTTGTTTCGTGTGTGTGTGTGTGTGTGTGTGTGTGCGTGCATGCTAGGAATTGAACTCAAGACCTCATACTTGCAGGCAGGCACTCTTTTGAACCAGGAATAGAACTCAGGACTTCTCTTCTCTTCTCTTCTCTTCTCTTCTCTTCTCTTCTCTTCTCTTCTCTTCTCTTCTCTT
>PVKA01037734.1:0-20798 GCA_004027165.1 Ctenomys sociabilis | reverse complement strand
TTTTTTTTTTTTTTTTTTTTTTTGTCTTTTTGAGACAGGGTCTCACTATGCTGTTCAGGCTGGCCTCGAGCTCACTTTGTAGCTCAGGCTGGTCTCGAACTCACAACAATCCTCCTGTCTCAGCCTCCCGAGTGCTGGGATTATAGGCATGCGCCACCACGCCTGGCCTTCCAAGTAGATATTGATGATCTTCTGGATTCCCACAGGATGCATTGTGATTTTACCCTTTTCATTTCCAATTGCATGAATTTGAGTCTTTTCTTTACTCTTTGATAAAATTAGTAAAAGTTTATCAATTTTATTTAATCTTTCAAAGAACCAATCAATTCATTGATTCTTTGTATTGTTTTCTGAGTCTTTATTGCATTCATTTCTGCTCTTTATAATTTTCTCCCTCATAATAGCTTTGGTTTTTGTTTTATTTTGTTTTTGAAGAAACTGGGGATTGAACTCAGACTCTGCGTTTTCCAGGCAGGCACTTATTCCACTAAGTTATCTCCCCGGCCCATAGCTTTGGGTTTGATTTGTTCTTCTTTTTCAAGCAGTTTGAGGTTTAACATTAGGTTGTTTATTTGAAATTGTTCTGCTTTCCTGATGTGAGAATTCACCATTATAGATTTCCCATGTAGGACTGCTTTCACTGCATCTCCTAAGTTCTAGTATGTTGTGTAAGCATTATTAGTTGCAGATACTGTTTAATTTCTTCTTTAATGTCCTCTGTTACCATCGGTTGTTCAGGAGGGTATTATTTAATTTCAAGTTATGTGTTTATATAGCTTTTGTTGTTTCTTTTGACATTGATTTTCATTTTTATTACATTGTAATCAGATAATATACATAAGATAGTTTCAATTCCTCTGAATTTACTTGTGCATGGATATGAGCTAATCTGTGGTCTATTTTGGAGAACAACCATGTGCAGCTAATAATATTGTCTTCTAATGTTGTGGAATGGAACACTCTGTAGACATCACTAAGTTCGTTTGTCCACAGGTTTGTTTTAGTTCTGATATGTTTCTTCTTTTCTTTTTCTAATATTTTAGTGAAAGTTCTACAGGGTGTTCAGGGTCTCGCGACTAGATTGGACTCGTAATGATCCGCCTGTTTATAGCCTCCCAAGAGCTGGGATTACAGGCACACGCCATCATGCCCAGTCTCAATTGCCATCTCAGCGCGCCCCAGGGGCAGGGCCAGCATGGCAGGCCTGGGCATCATATCCCCTGGTCCCTACGCCTGCTCGGAGGTGCTTTAATCCTCTGAGCTATTTGGCTGGCCCTGTTTTTTCTTTTCTTTCTTTCTCTTTCTTTCTTTCTTTCTTTCTTTCTTTCTTTCTTTCTTTCTTTCTTTCTTTCTTTCTTTCTTTCTTTCTTTCTTTCTTTCTTGGTCTAGTTGACCTACCTATTTGTGACAACAGGGTATTAAGGTCCCACTTCACAATTGTGCTAGTGCTTATTTAATTTTTCATGTTCGTTAATATTTGTTTTATGCTGGGTGTGGTGGCGCATGCCTGTAATCCCAGCACTCGGGAGGCTGAGACAGGAGGATTGGTGTGAGTTTGAGACCAGCCTGAGCTACAAAGTGAGCTTAAGGCCAGCCTGAACTGCATAGTGAGACCCTGTCTCAAAAAGACAATATATATATATATATATATATATATATATATATATATATATATATATATATTTGTTTTATGTAGCTGGTTGCACTGGAATTTGGTACATATATATTTATGCTTATTACTGATTCTTCTTGGAATTTTTCTTTGAGAAGTATGTAATGACTTTCTTTGTCTCTTTTGACCAGTCTTGTCTCAAAGTTCATGATGTCTGGAAATAGAATAGTACCCCTACTTTTTAAAATCATTGTTTATTGGGGTGTATTTTTCATAAAGCTATAGAAATGACTAGGGTCCCATTAGATTTTTACCTTTGGCTCCCATTTATTTATTTACTTTTGGCAGCACCAGGGATTGAACTCAGGCCCTTGCACTTGCCACATAAGCATTTATTCTACTAAGCCATCTCCCTGGCCCCCATTAGTTTTTTAAACTAGGTCTTTCATTTTTTTATTTTTGTCTTTTTGAGACAGGGTCTCAGTCTGAAGTTCAGGCTGGCCTTGAGCTCTCTTTGTAGCCCAGGCTGATCTTGAACTCACAACAATCCTCCTGTCTCAGCCTCCTTCCTTAGTGCTGGGATTACAGGTGTGTGCTACCATGCCCAGCCATGAACTAGGTCTTTAAAGAGTAGAATGATATATTTTTAGGTAGTTGTTTTTTTTTAAAAATAATTTTATTGACAAACAAATAGGAATGACACAGTTTCAAAACCAATTAGTAGGATAGTTTCAATAATTAATACATTGTATATTGCTGTCTTAGTGGTTATTCATAGTGCAAGATGCAGACATGACATTTGTACACAAACACTATTAGAACAAATCTTTCTATTCATTGAATTAAGAGAAAGTAGCTGTATGTCTATCCTAACTATTTTGAATATACGGATACAAAATGGTAGTTTGTATGTCCTTTTTTGCTTAGTTTTCTTGGAGAAGGGTATTCCATTGTCATTTAAATACTGAAGGTACCTGAATTCAGCAAAATATTCCAATATAATCCAGTAGTCATAATAGTAGTGGGTTTTCCATAGGACTGGCAATGTCAAAAATTGTTGAATTGAGCCTTTTACAACTCAGTATATTAATATGGCTTTACTTTTTATACCTCATTTTTATACTTTTCTGTTGGATGGTTAAGACCAAGATAAAGCAAGACCTATATACGAAGAAATACAACATTTGTATCTGATAAGGTCAGTCAAATCCCTTCAGGATTTATCCTGAAACCCTGTACCACAGTTTGTAGATCCTTAATAAGTGTCAGCCATGTGGATGAGTCATGGCCATTGCTTGACCAATTTGTTCTCTGTGAAGGCCTGAGAGAATGTTTTCTCTCCAGGTGACTCTCCTTAGGCACACTCTACATCATCAGTCACTTTCCTCTGTGGCCCCATAATCTCCTTTTTTTTTTCTTTGTCTTTTTGAGACAGGGTCTCACTATGCAGTTCAAGGTGGCCTTAAGCTCACTTTGTAGCTCAGGCTGGTCTCAAACTCATAACAATCCTCTTGCCTCAGCCTCCCAAGTGCTGGGATTATAGGCATGCGTCATCACACCTGGACCCATAATCTCCTTGATCAGAAAATTTGGGGCACAACTGAATTACAGGATGTTACAATACAGGTTCTCCTATGTCCTGAGTCTTCACTGACCTTGAGAGGTTAGGGCCAAAATGTTGGCTGTCCTTGCAGCCATTCTTTTTCTCTACAAACTTAGGTTGTTAACCCTCCAGAAGAGAAGCTTAAGAGAAGGCAGTGGAGCTTAACCTCACTATCTGTCTGAATATCAAACATCTTAGGCATAACATGGAACAGGTATTTTCCATTAAGTATTGATATGTTAAACTTTGAGTCCCTACAGAATATGAAGTAAAAAAATAAAATAATGTAAAAATATGAATAAACAATTATGTAGTTTTACACAGAAATTTAGAAATCTAACCATATACAGCACTGTAACAGGACTGTCCTGTGACATTTTTTTTCCTTGTTTCTTGTTTTCATTTATTTAGGTAGCTGTTTTATTAGTCACAATATTTTATTGTCTAACCAAACCCTTCCCAGAATAAGCTAGTTATGACATAATGTAAAAACAGTAGCTTCCTATTCAAAATGAATCACTCTAGATTTAGCAATTGTTTACTTTTATAAACAAATGATATGTTTAGATGCATTTTATATCCATTTACATATTTTCTTTTGTGTGTGTGTGTTTGGTACAGGGCCTACAGGGTCTCACTACAAAGACTGGACTGGTAGTGACCCTCCTGTTTGGTCAGCCTCCCAAGTGCTGGGGTTCCAGGTGTGTGCCACCATGCCCAGTCTTGATCGCCATCTCAGTATGCCCCAGGGGTGGGGCTGGCAAGGCAGGGTGGGGGGTCGAATCTTCATTTTCGTACTTTTTTATTCTTCCTCACTAAAGTGATGATAATTCAATCACAGTTTCCATGTAGTAAGTGTTGTCAGTGCATATGGAAACTGGCAAAACTGCAAATAAGAATTACAATTTGAATTCACAGGAATATTTTAAATGGCCAACTCTGAAGGAGACAAGGATGTATTCTGGACACATTATTGTATTATTATCACATTTCCCCATGTATTTTCTTAGAAATTAGGGACAATAAATGCTTAGAAGGTAACAAAAGGGGGCCAGGGAGATGGCTCAGTGGACTAAGGGCTTCCCTGGCAAGAGTAAGGGCCTGAGTTCAATCCCCAGTTCTGAAAAAAAAACAAAAAAGAAGGTAACAAAGGGAGAGACTGGGTGTTTATTCTACTGAGCCATCTCCCTGACCCTTTTTTTTATTTTTAAAAGTCAATCTTATTAATAAGCACTTCCCTGGCAAGTGCAAGGGCCTGAGTTCAATCCAGTTCCACCAAAAAAAATAAAAAATAAAAAAAATAATAATAAAGTTAACTAATTTCTGTAGTACCTCTTTAGTAATCAAAAGAACAGGAAGAATAAGTTTCTCTCTATAGTTGCCAGCCTCACCTGATGTTCACAACATCAAAGTGAACTAAATGAAAAAGCTTAAAATGAAAAAATAAAAGGCATCTAGCAAGCTACTATATTTAACTATGACTTTTTTTTTTTTTTGTCTTTTTGAGACAGGGTCTCACTATGCAGTTCAGGCTGGCCTTAAGCTCACTTTGTAGTTCAGGCTGGTCTCGAACTCACAACAATCCTCCTGCCTCAGCCTCCCGAGTGCTGGGATTACAGGCATGTGCCACCATGCCCGGCTTAACTATGATTTTAAAAAATAATGAAGTATAAATGATTCAGTGGAAAACTGACAAGTGTTTAGACATTGAAGAAGCAGATGATTTTTTTTTTTTTATGAATTTGGTACAGGGTCTCACTGTGCAGTGCATACTCATAACGATCCTCCTGTTTTCAGCCTTCCCAGTGCCAGAATCACAGGCATGCGCCACCACACCTGGTCTCGGTGGCCAGCTCAGCGCTCCCAGGGCAGGGCTGCTGCGGCACGTGGCGCTGGGGATTGAGCCCCAGTCCCTGCACTTGCCCAAGCGTGTGCTTACTCCACTGAGCTATCTCAGTGGACCAGAATCAGGTCTTTTAGATATTAAACTCCATTTCAATTTAGAAATTTGTTTTTGTATTTTAGGGAAGGGTCTGGTGTTCAGGGTCTCACTACTAGATCAGATAAGAGCTGGGATTATAGGCTCACACCACCACGCCCAGTCTCAGAATCTTGAGTTTCTTGTCAGAACTTTTATTTATTTTTATTTTTTATTTTTTGTCTTTTTTTTTTTTTTTTTTTGAGACAGGGTCTCACTGTGCAATTCAGGCTGGCCTTAAGCTCACTTTGTAGCTCAGGCTGGTCTCGAACTCACAACAATCCTCCTGCCTCAGCCTCCCTAGTGCTGGGATTACAGGCATGCGCCACCACGCCCGGCAGAACTTTTATTTATTTTTAGAACTTTAATTTTGATTTATTTATTTCTATTTTTACTTGTGAAAAATACAAGCAAAAACAAAGAGAAAAAATGATGTAAACAGGGTAACATACAATGATACAGATTTTCAAAACATGGATAGCTATATATATGGATAGCTATATATATGGATATATAGCCATTTATATATATATATATATATATATATATATATATATATATATATATATATATATATATAAATTTTGTTTTTGGTGGAACCTGGAATTGAACTCAGGCCCTTGTGTATGCCAGGGAAATGCTTATTCCACTGAGCCGTCTCCCCAGCCCATATTTTTTTTTTAAATAAAACAATCCAACACAGATCATCAGTCCACAATTAGAACTTTAATTTTAAAAGAATTGTTTTACATTTCCCTTTATGCAGCTGCCTTTTACTATCCTGTTGTCCAACAGGTTTTTTAAAGTTGAAGAGTCCCATTTAACTATCTTAAAATTTTTTGATGACCTATGGGAATCAGATCAAAATAATAAACACATTATTTATTTTAAAGAGAATAAAAACTACAGAATTTCAAAGCAAGATGATAGAAAATTAACAGTCGTTAATATATTGCATATTGTTACCTTCAAAGTAGTTGCTTAGATTGCCGGATATAGGCATATAAAATTGATAAAATAATATAAGCACTAACTTCTCCTTTCAAAGAAGTAATAAAACTTAGTACTATAAGGGCTGGCCTGATAGCTCATTGGACTAAAGCACCTGCTTAGGCAGAGTGCAGTGGCCGGGGTTCGATCCCCAGCATGCTGGCCCTGCCCCCAGGGCACACTGAGATGGTAATGGAGACTGGGCGAGGTGGTACGCTTCTGTAATTCCAGAGCTTGGGAGGCTGAAAACAGGAGAATCACTATGAGTCCGATCTAAAAATAAAACACCAATCTTACTTATCCGTTATCTGTATCCACATTCTCTACATCTGATTGGATCCCTGGATTTAATTTCATTTTCTTTTCTTTCTTTTTTTTTTTTTTTTTTTTTTTTGGTGGAACTGGGGATTGAACTCAGACCCTTACGCTTGCCAGGGAAGCACTTATTCCACTGAGCCATCTGCCTGGCCCCTTAATTTCGTTTTCTGTGTGATATTCTCCAGAGATAGATATTGTTGGCTGCTGCTTTGCGGGTTGAACGTCCTGCTGAGTGTCCACTGTTAGTGTCTGATCTGGGCAACACTGAGAAGGTTCTTGCTCTGGCATTTCTACTCAGACTCTTGCGAAAACACTTGACAGGCAAGTGCTTAGTCTACTGAACTATCTCCCGTCTCCCCATGAGTCAAGCTTCTTTCTCTTTTCTGCATTTTAAGAGTCTACAGGGTGTTCAGGGTCTCACTACTACATCAGACAAGAGCTGGGATTACAGGCTCATACCACCACGCCCAGTCTCAATTGCCATCTCAGCACACCCCAGGGACAGGGCCGGCACAGCAGGCCAGGGATCAGCCCCTGGCCCCTGCCCCTGCTTGTCGGCACTTCCTTCCTTCCTTCCTTCCTTCCTTCCTTCCTTCCT
Organism: Ctenomys sociabilis; assembly: GCA_004027165.1. Classification (NCBI taxonomy): domain Eukaryota; kingdom Metazoa; phylum Chordata; class Mammalia; order Rodentia; family Ctenomyidae; genus Ctenomys; species Ctenomys sociabilis. The sequence goes on along the minus strand of PVKA01037734.1, from coordinate 13,699 downwards.
TCCTTCCTTCCTTCCTTCCTTCCTTCCTTGTGTGGAACTGGGGATTGAACTCAAGCCCTTGTGCTTGCCAGGCAAGTGCTTATTCTACTGAGCCTTCTAGTCAATGTCCTCCAGGGTTCCTTATTCACTCATTTGTTGGTGACACTTGGGTGTACTCCGTATCTTGACTATTGCTGAGTATGTCACCTTGAGGCCCCTCTTGTGGGAAGGATATGCTAGAGTAGGCTACTTCAGCTGAGAGTGGGAGGGCTCCTGCAGGAGGGCCATCCAATGACCATGTGCCAGCATGGAAGGAGGAGCTAAGGCTTACCTCTTACACCCTGCTCCCAGGGTCTTGGCCTCAAGCTCTGAGGCTGCTGGTTTATTGTATTTGATTCATTAGAGTGGTGGGGGTGGGGGATAGTCAGTGTTCCCCCTGCTATCTGTGCTACCTACCTTGGTCTAGAGTAGAACATTCTGGCTCATAAGAGGACACACTAGGAGGCTGTAACCAAGATTCTCCTGCACTTCTGAAAATCATTTTCTCTGGAGAGGCACAAAAGGGAAGCCTACAGAGGGTTGTGGATGTTTTGCAAACATCCTTGCCCCATTTAAGCCTCATGTGCTTACTATGAGTAAAAACACTGGGTCCCTGGCCTGTGTCCCTTCCTAACGTAAGTGCTTTCCCTTCTGTACAGCCCCTCTGAGTCACCACTGGTAATGTTACTGAGTGGCACTCTCAGCTCATCTTGTGCTGCTGTAGCACACTGGTTCTATATAATGAAGTGAAATGCATTTGGCTTACTGTTCTGGGGGCTGGAAAGCCTGACTTGGAGGGGCTGCATGTGTCGAGTTTCTTGTTGTGTCGCCCATGCCAGAAGGTGTTATGGTCTGTGTCTGGATATCTCTTGAAAACCTCATGAGGTCACAGGGGCAGAGGGGGTTGGGGTTTTTGGAGATGGTGAACCTAAAATTCATGATTAATTCCTAGTTCAATGTTGGGTAAGTGTGCGACTGCTATGCCTTCCCTAAGTCAGGTAGTCTACATACAACATAAGGGACAGAAGGAGGCTTGTCTCTCCTCCCTTCCCTTGCTTGCCTTTGATGTTTCCCACCATCCTGAACCGTTGTCCTCTGCCTTGGAGTCCGCTGATGATGGACTGAAGCCTGTACAAACTGTGAGCTAACTAAACCTTTTCCCCTTTAACTTCAGATGTTGGATATTTTGTATCAGCAATGAGAAAAGTGACTAGGACAGAGATTATCATGTGGAGAGAGAGCACATGCACATGAGAGAGGGAGGGGGTCTGAATTTGACCTTCAGCAGAAGCCCACTCTCAGGATAGCCCCTTTAACCCATTCCCCATGGCACAGCCCTTCAAAGCACAGCAGTGGCCTTTCTTGTCCTAACCTTTGCTTTCCTCACCTATTTTCCCTTGCTCGCCGTGGCCTCCTTTCAGGGGCTCATGCTTACTCTCCAGAGACATCTATAATACAGTGGTCACTCACATAGCACGTCAAAGCCATCCTAGGCCAGAGACATTTTGGATAAGGATCTTCTTGGTTTTTTATGACTAGAAGGTGGATTTGGACAGTTAGTGGGATAGTGTGACGGGACTCAGCAGGGGACCAGAGCTGTGCCTGGGAGGAGGTCTTGGCTAGAAGAGGTTCAGAGGGGTCTCCCCTAGTCTTCACCTCAGAGGGTGCTGAGTGAAAGACACTCTCTTTTCCTCCTGTTTGTGTTGGAAGACATCTCAGTGTCAGAGCCACAACAAAAAGGTACCTACTTCTTTCTGTTTTCCTGCCTTGGCCCAATGCTCAATCCTGTTCCTGTCCAGCCTCAACTCTGCCAACGCAGATCTGTCACCCCTTTGCTCCAACAGTGAGGCCCTGATGCCAGCGAAGGAGTCTGACTGTCAGTATCCCAGGTGGACCAGAGACCACCTTAGGCCTCTCCCATTCCACTAGGCCTTTCTATCTGGTAAAGATGTCTAATCATGGGTCAGGAAGGCCCGGCAACAACAGGTGCTCTCCTAACTTCCACCATTCATCAGCTCTGCTCTTGACGGCAGCCACCACTCCACCTGTTCTCAGACCTTCTCCCTGGCAGACAGCATGACTCTTTCTCACTGGACCTGTCCCTTGAAAGGCCCGCTGTGACCTTTTCCTTTCATAGCCTTCCTTTGTGCTCATGACCCTGTCAGCACCCTCATGACCTGTTCGAGAGCTACAGGTCTGGTCCAAATGCAAGGGTGTCCCCCGCAGGTTTGTTCTGACATAAACTTGTCTTGCTGAGCTAGTACCTTTGTTTTTCCCCCTGGTGGTCAGTGCCTGTCTCTTGCTGCCACAGCCCGTGGGCAAGAGACTGGACTCCACACACTCAGCCTGCCCTCCTGGGCACTGGCATGTCCTCCTGTGGGCCTTGTCTTCACTCACCACCCTTCTTTCTTGAATATTTATTTATTCATTTACTTGACAGGGTCTCATTATGAAGTTCAGGCTGGCCTTGAACTCATTTTGTAGACCAGGCTGCCTTCAGACTTGCATCAGTCTTCCTGCCTCCGTCTCCCAAGCGCTCCACCAAGCCTGGCTTTTGAGCTTTTTAGCCTTTGGCCTCAATCTGTCACCAGGAAGTCAGGTCCTGATGAGGCAAGGCACCAGACCCTCTGCTTCTTGGTCCTTGTTTCTTTGTGCCTTTGATGAAAGAACTCAGCCAAGAGTCATAGGCCACACAGATGTATGGGCACAATTCCATGTAAAGCAGATTGGAGACCTGTGCCTTCACGTGGGATGGCAGGCAGCTGGGAAGCCTAGAAGAGAAGAGGGAGCAAAAAGATTTAAGAGGTGTCGTGTAAATGTGCTGAATGCCTACAGTGAATGTAACATGTACTATAAACATGAACCAAAAATAATAGTAATAATATTAATGAAAACAGGATCTATAGATGGAGAGCAGGAGGTAGGTGGAGAAGTGAAGGGGAATAAAAGAGAATCAAGATGTGTCATGAACACTTACCTAAGATGAATGACAACTTTACGTACTGCCAACACGGACTCATAAAATAAAGTAAAAGAAGGCAGGGGCTTGTGGGTTAGCTCAGTTGATTAAAGCACTTGGTTGGGCAAACTTAGTCAGGCGCAGGGGACCATGGTTCTATCCCCAACTCCACGTGCCACACAAGGGACGCCCTAGAGGCAGCCTGAGCCAGCGGGGGTGGGGGCGTGGGGGGTGGGGGGGGATTCTTTTTTTTGTGGAACCAGGGATTGAATGCAGGCTCTTGCCTGGCAAGTGCTTAGTCTACTGAGCCATCTCCCTGGCCCTCAAAAAAGAATTCTTTTTTTTTTTTTTTGTCTTTTTTGAGACAGGGTCTCACTGTGCAGTTCAGGCTGGCCTTAAGCTCAGGCTGGTCTCGAACTCACAACAATCCTCCTACCTCAGCCTCCCAAGTGCTGGGATTACAGGCATGCGCCACCACGCCCGGCTCAAAAAAGAATTCTTAAAATGAATAAAAGATAAAAAAAAATGATAAATTTCTTGTAAAATTAAAGAATAATAATAATAAAAGAAGGCAGGCAGTACCACAAAGCCATCTGCACTGAGTTCAAGTCTCTTTACATTTTACATACTCCAGCATTACCTTTGGGGCCTAGAGAATTGGGATAATTATGATGTTTGTCATTTTACTTAGAAGTTAATTTGGAATTATGACATCTCTCCTATCTTCTTTAGATGGTTGGTGTTTCTTCAGGGGCTTTAATTGAGTAGGAAACTTATAAAAGATAAGTTTTTAATTTAAGCCTGGAAGGGTTGGGAATCTAGCTCAGCACCATAAGTGCCTGTCTGGCAAGTGCAAGGTCCTGAGTTCAATCCCTGGTGCTGGGGGATTGGTTGGGGGGTTATTAAGCCTGGAGCCAGCCCAGGACAGGAAGGCTTTAAAGAACATTTTCTTTCCCAGTGTGACTGGGCTATAGGCTATAGCAGCCAAGAATGCTGTATATAGACGGCCAGGTGGCCAGGTGTCAGAAGGAATGTGCACAGTGTAGAACCTTAAGATGTCACTGTGCTCTATGGAATAGTTTTATACTTGAGAACTAACAAGTGATTATAAATGTATTATGCATTGATGTCCTCATTTCTTTTTTCTTTTTTTTTTTTCTTCATTTTTTTGGTAGAATCAGGCCCTTGCACTTGCCAGACAAGCGCTTATTCTACTGAGCCATCTCCCCAGCACCTATTTCTTTACTCAACTGGCAGTGCATGTTATTTTGGCATCCTGTCCCCTTGTCCCTTGGGCCTGCTAATGTCTAATTACCTGCCTAGAAAATTGGCCTGGACTATAGCCTATAATGATGCTAAAGCTTCCATTGTCTAAAAGGAAAAGGTTCTAAATCTTCCTCTACCAAACAACCCACCCACCCCATTTTTCCTCAAGAACATGTTTGAGAAGTCCAGTCTTGAATGTGCTCACAGCGATGTCCATGAGAAATCCAGGTAGGTGTGTGAACCTGGATGCGAGGGACAAATCCGAGTGCAGCCGGCTGTCTGTAAATTTCGGTGTTGTGTTGTGTAAGGAGTATTTAAACCACAGGACTGAATGCAAGCACTGAGATGCTTGTATCTCAGATATACACAGAGGAGACCCAGATTGGAGAGGGGGGCCTCACAAGGAGAAAATAGTTATGCAGGAGTGAGAGAGGAAGCAGGTCGTGGCAAAGCTGGCTGGGGAAAGTAGCAGGACCTGTGAATTAGAAGATGCCAGGACACAAGCAAAATGTTCCTGGGATCCCATATATAGAGCTTCTCTCAGGCTCCCATAAGATGTAGAGAGACAAGATGTCACAAAGAGCCTGCTGCTGTGTCACTTCAGGGCAGACCACTCTGTTGTCTAGGCCAGGACACATTTTCATTTTTGCTCTTTTGTTTGGCCTTAGTTTGCTCTGCAAAGCCAGTTTTGCCTTCTCCCTTCCCCCCTCATTTTTCAAATAAACTTTTGGCTTCACTTTGGGCTTGTCTCACTCAGTTCTTTGTTCAAGCTGGAATGTATTTAGTCAGTGAGGTATTTCTAAAGGAACTACCATTAATAGGAAGAAAACCAGGAAAATGTAGCAACTTGAATGCCCAGGGAGCTTTGCACAGTGGCAGTATCCTAGCCAATGAAGTTCCCCGGTTCCGCAAAAAAAAAAAAAAAAGCCCAGTTCCTAGCCAATGAAATTTATCTGAAGTGCGATTATTACTAATTGAAAACTGAATGGCAAATGAAAAGGGTTTTTTTTTTTTTTGAGGAGGAAGTGATCAATTATGTCAAAGGTCAAGCAAGGAAAGGTCCAAAAACTGATTTGACAAGATTTAAGAATAAGGTCATTGAAGATGACACTGAGAAGAGCAGTTTTAGGAAATGGTGTGGACAAAAGCTTATTAAAATATGTTCAACAAGACTGAGGAGATAGCTTGGCAGTCTAAGCACCCGCCTGGCAAGTGCAAGGATGTGGGTTCCATGCCCAGTACCGCATGCCATGCAGGCCTTGGAACCCTGGAGGCTCTGTGCAGGCCACCAAGACAGGGTGTGGTGGTGTACACCTGCAATCGCAGTGCTGTGGGGGCTGAAACAGGATGGTCACTGAGTCTGAGCTGCATAGTGAGACACTGCGCCAAATAAACAAATGAATAAAAAATGTATTGTGTCCAACTAAGAACTGAGGAAGATTGGAGTTCAGCAGGTGGACAATTTTTCCAAGAAGTTTTGCCATATAAATATGTAGTGAAATGGGTACGAGTGGCAGGAAAATTGGAGTCATGAGGATTTTTTTTTTTTTTTTTTTTTTGGTATTTAGGACAGAGTCTACAGGGTGTTCAGAGTCTCACTACATAGATTGGTCTTCTAGTGATTCTCCTGTTTTTAGCCTCCCAAGCCCTGGGATTACAGGCGTGTGCCACCACTGCCATTCTCAAATTGCCATCTCAGCGTGCCCCGGGAGTGAGGCCAGCACAGCATGCCAGGGACTGAGCCTTGGCTCTTGTGCTCTGACTAAGCAGGTGTTTTAGTCCTCTGAGTTATCTGGCCAGCCCAATAATTGTTTTTTAAAATGCATTAAATAATAAGAGCTTATTTGCATGTATTAATCAGTTTGATCCAATAAGGAGAAAAAAATTGATACAGAAAGGTTTTATGGTTCAGATCCAAAATGTCCCCCCAAAACTCATGTGTTGAAGGCTTGGCATTGAGCTAGTGGTGCTTTGGAGGCAGTGGGAGCTCTAGGAGATAGGGCCTGTAGGGAGGAAGGAGGTCATGACAGCTGAACCTGTGAAGGGTGTGCATTGTCCCCGGCCTCTCCTCCCCTGCTCTGCCTCCTGTGAACCGCTGGTATGGGAAAGAGAAACTAATCTACACCATTTTGTACTTTGGTGCCACTTTATAACTTAAGTTTTTGTTTCCTTAAGTTCCTGTTTCTTGTAAGTGTTCTAGCAATTGCCTAATCCCATACCACCCTGTGCTTTGTCAAAAGATGATTGGTTACACCCTGTGCCCTTCCCTAATGGAAAGTACCTCTTGTTCCCTACGTAAAATGTCAAACACCTTTGTTCCTTTGTCATGTTCAGCCCATGCTTTGTTAGAGCATTTCTATAGCAGCACCAAATCACATCAGGAAAATCCTAACCACCCCCTTTAGGCCCAGAACTAAAATTGTATGAAGTATTGTTTCCTCCTGCTCAGGGTAAGGGTTGGTGCCTGATGCCCCTCTGGGTGCTGACCACCAGCTAATAAACTTGCTTGTCTCTGCATCCGGCCTCCTTGAGTGGCTGAATTAAGTAAGTGTGTTTGCCGCAACAGCCTGAGGCCAGCCACTGTGCTCTACCTCATGCTCCCTGCTGTGGTGCCTGGCCTTATCACGGCCCAGGAGCAACGAGCCAAGTGACCATGGACTGAAGCCTCTGCAGCCACTAGCCAAAATAAGCCTTTCTTTCTTTCAGTCCCTTATCTTAGATATTTTGCACAGTAACGAAAAGCTGACTAACATGCAAAAGAAACGAAGTACTCAAGACCAGAATCTTTGAAGTGCAGAGAGGAAGGGCCCGTTCTGCAGACAGAGAGCTCGGCCTGGGCCAGGGCAGGGCTCAGTGCTGCTGCCTGCCCACGAGTGTCGGAGGTCCCTGCACAGCTTCTCTCACTTCCTTCAGCTCCAGTGTCTGCTCCATGCAAAGGTCCTTCCTGTACACCCCACGAACAGTGCTCTCCATTGCTTTCTAGCGCTTGTATCCTCCTTTACTTTCATTTGTAGCATCCTTCGTCGTAACAACATATTAATTCTCTGCTTTCTTCACCACAATGTAGGTTCCATGGGGGGGGGGGCACACTCAGTCTTTACCACTACAGCCAAGTATTAGAATAACATCTGGAGTTGGAGCTACCACCCACATATTTGAGAATAAACCAATGAATGAATCAGTTCCCCAGGCCCATTGCCACTATTTCCGTTCCGTTCCTACCTTTATTCTACTCATCTGTTACTTACATCCCCTTCCGTTCTCCATTCCCATTTGTTCTATGAAACCTCCAGGGCCGCTTCCGTTGTCCCCATCATTACTCCTCTGTCCTCCCTCCCTCAGTGTCCTCATTCCGTGTGCATTCATCTCCACCTCCTGCTTCCATCCCCCACACTTTGCTCTTGCTTCTGGTTCCGCTCTTCTCATCCCCACGAACTTGGACTCCATCCCTGGCAGCCCCATTCCTGATTCACGGCCAGTGCCGTCTTGGGCTTGCCCTTCTCCCGTCAGTCCCTTGCCATTGGCATGCACTCTCCATTTCCACTGTGGCTGCTTACCTATCCCCCTCTGCCACTACCACTGCTACCAAGTCCTCCTGTCACCTGTGGGGGAAAGAGCTTGCATGGAGCTCAACTGGTGTTGATTAGAAACTGCTGGTTTGGGCCGGGGAGATGGCTCAGTGGAGTAAGCACTTCCCTGGCAAGCGTAAGGGCCTGAGTTCAATCTCCAGGTCAAGCTCTAATGAGCAGGAAAAGCCAGTAAAGATAGCTAAAAAGCAGTGGACTCAAAAGCCAAGAAACCACTGGTTCAAGGGCCAGCCAAATAGCTCAATAGATTAAAGTGCCTGCAAGCAGACGCAGGGGCCAGGGATTCAGTCCCCCTGGCCTGCCGTGCCAGCCCCACCCTGGGCCGGGCTGAGATGTCAGTTAATACTGGGTGTGGTGGCACACGCCTACAATCCCAGCGCTTGGAAGACGGTAAATAGGTGAATCACTATGAATCAGAGTCTGACCTAGTAGTGAGACCCTGCACACCCTGTAGACCCTTTCCTGAAAATAAAAAAATTAAAAAAAAAAAAAGGAAAAAAGTGTTTATTTGAATCAAAGCATAAGAAATATGTCTTAAATAGGAAATACAAAGTTGCTGGATTGGGCTGGGTTGCTTTTTCTCTTAGACAAATTTCAGGAGTGTATCAGTGACTCACCAAGCCCTTCTGAGAATTCTTTTTTTTTTTTTTTTTTGTGGTACAAGGGATTTTTATCTATTTATTTATTTATTGGCAGAACCAGGGATTGAACTCAGGCCCTTACACTTTCCAGGCAAGCACTTGTTCTACTATACTATCTCCCCAATCTATTTTGCTCAGAATTCATATTTTTATTTTATTTATTTATTTAGTATTTTAGGGAAGGGTCTACAGGGTGTTCAGGGTCTCACTACTAGGTGGACTCGTAGCGAGTCTCTGTTTACAGCCTCCCAAGGGCTGGGCTTACAGGCTCATGCCGTGCCCAGTCTTCGGCCATCTCAGCGTGCCCCAAGGGCGGGGCTGGCACGGCAGGCCCTGGAACTGAACCCCGGGCCCCTGAGCCTACTTGCAGGTGCTTTAATCTGCAGAGCTATTTGGCCAGCCCTCAGGGTTCATATTGATCATGCTCTTAATAATGAAAATATTTTTGCTACTTTTTAGCACAGACATTTTTTTTTCTTTTTCTTTTTTTTTTTTTTTTGTACCAGTGATTGAACTCAGAACCTTGTGTTTGTCAGGTAGGAGCTATCTCCCCAGCCCCTCTACTTTTTATAAATAATGAAGCAATTTTTTTCTATGATTTGTATGTATGGTATGACATAGGAAGATCAAACAGGTTGTTTGTTTTGTTGATGGACGTCTGGGTTATTTTTAGTGGTAGTTTTGTTTGTTTTTGCAGTACAGAAGACTGAACAGAGGGACTTGAGCTTTCTAGGCCCTACCACTGAGCCACACCCAGCCCTCCTTCCAGCTTTTGACTACTACAAATTAATGCTGATATAAATATTTTTGTCTGTGTGGTCAGGTTGGTGTTTCCTCCCCTGCCCTCTTTTCCCCTCCTCTCCTGCTTCTCCTCCCTTTCCTCCCCTCCTCTCTCCTCCCTTCCTTTCCCTCCAATCCAGGGTCTGGCTGTGTTGCCCCAGGCACTCCGACCCCTGGGCTCAACGATGCTGCCCCCTCAGCTCCCTTAGCTGTGTGTAGCCCTGGGCAGCTGCACCACCCACACAAGTGTGAAAGGCGCAAACCCGAGAGCAGAGCTGCGGCCTGCATGTGGAGTTCGGCTGTCTTCAGCTTTACTGGGTGCTGCCAGGCCTGTCCCAAAGCAGCCATATGAAGATGCCCATCGTAGTGCGTGCTGGTGTCTCATGATAGCACAGACTTTATATCCTGTTCAGCCCTCTTCAGCTGCTTCTTTCTCTCTCTTATTATTATTATTTTTTGGCAGAACCGAGGATTGAACTCAGGCCCTTGCACTTGCCAGGGAAGTGCTTATTTCACTGAGCCATCTCCCTGGCCCCATCTCTCTTTTTTTTTCTGAGCACCCAAACCTCAGCTGGGCACCTGCTCACTTGTCAGGTTTGGATAAAATCCCCCTACCACATGCTGTTTTCTGGGTTCCAGTTCTTCATTATATAGGCTGTAAATAATTTTTCTCATTCTGAGGGTTATTTTCCTCAATGATGACCCTTGTGGAACTGAAGTTTATTTTAATTTAGTAAGAATTTAACAGAGCACAGTTTCTTCCTCCCCAGAGAGGCCTGAATCTCAGCCCTGGGTTGGGGCCTCCCTTCCAAGTCTCTGCCTTTCCTGGGGCCCCCCATTGGCTATGGAGGTAACAGGTCCATCTACACCTGCTGTGCTACCCACCTCTTCTTGAGCCTCCCCAAATGATAGAAATACAGGCACACACCACCAAACCCAGCTTCGAGTAGTTTTTGAATGTTAGTATGTCTCATATGGAGGGTGAGACAGTGCTCTCAATTTGGGCATCTGGGGAATGTGTACATGGGTTCTACTATCAGAATAAGAACTGTCGTTAGAAGTACATGTGGGCTCTTCTTTTGCTGTAAATTTCTTTTAGATGTGTCTTTTTATATTGCGCTAGAACACAACCAATAACTAGTCATAATGAATTAGCTACTTAGAGGACTAGAGGACAACATAGATATGAGATCATATCTCTCCTGAGTCTTGTACAACTCCAGAGAAAATTCTTCCCCAGAACTGACTACAAAATGGGTTACTCACTAACCATAGCCTGACTCTGGCTGTTCTGTTCCTTTTGTGAGAATTCTTTGTTCCTTCTGTTGCAAGCCTTGCCACCGAGCCACTGCTCCACAACGTGCAGCCCTAATTCTCTCAGCGTTTTCCTCACTGTGAATGCAGCCAATAAACGCCAGGGCTCTGGATGCTTCTCTGCCTTTTGTTCCCTGTGAACAACTGGCCATCCCAGGCCCTCTCTGCCTGGCTGTCTTGTCTCTTGCTCTTTCTTTTCACCATGCACTGTAACATCATGCAGCAGGGGTCCCTAGAACGTGGCTTCTTTCTAACTAGAACTTGACTGATAGATCATATGGAGCTGATTTTCTATATGATATGGTACAACTCACTGAAAGGCCCATCTTTCCCCATGGTTTTCTGGTGGCAGCTCTGTCATGTAGCAGCATTCATAGACATGTGGAGCACCTATGTGTTATACCAATTTTTCACAGTCTGGGCCTGCACAAAGGCCAAAAGCTGTCACTCTCTCTCCGTCTCTCTCTCTCTCTTTTTTTTAATGTATTTGGTTGTAGTGGGGTCTCCGTATACAGCTCAGACTTATGGTAATTCTCCTGATATCAGCCTTCCCGGTCCTCGGATGACACAGGCATATGCCACTATGCCCAGACTCTGGTCAGCTCAGCCCAGCCTGGGGGCAGGGCTGGTGCAGCCTGGGGTGCTGGGGTTTGAACCTTGGTCCTTGCACTTGTCTAAGCTTGCTTAAGCAGGTGCTTTGGTTTACTGAGCTATTTCACTGGCCTGTGTCACATCTTTTTTTGGGAACTGGGGGTTGAACTCAGGCCCTTGCACTTTCCAGGCAAGCGCTTATTCTACTGAGCCATCTCCTGGGCCCACTGTCACATCTTAAGCCTATTTGGTGAAGAGTTCTGGTGTCTGGTAAAGTATATCCTCTACCACTTTTGTTTTCTTTAAAAGTATGTTTAATAGGCCAGTGAGATAGCTATATCCCCAGCCCAATTATACTGTGGGTCCTTTATCCCAATCTCAATTATACTGGACTTTTATCAAATGCTTTTTTCTGCTTTAATGAGATGACCTTATATTTCTTAACATGTAGTACATTTTATTAAATCTGGCTGTGGTAGCACAACCCTGTAATCCCAGAGCTTAGCAGGTTGAAGCAGGAGGATTGTTGCTAGTGGAGATCAGCTCCAGCTTGAGTTCAAAGCCAGCCTGAACTATGTAGTGAAAAAGACAACCTCCCTATCCCAAAAAGATAGCTCTCTCAAGGAAAATTTTAAATGTTCCGTTGTCATTGGTTCTTGTCAGGTTTGACCTGAGCGACCCTCCATCTGCCATTGTAAGTGATGGGAAACAACAGGTTGCCCCTGGTAAATAAGAAGTGTAAGAGTGGAGGGAGAAAAAAAAGAAGGGGCCCAGGGAGATGGCTCGGTAGAATAAGCACTTCCCTGAAAAGCGCAAGGGCGTAAGTTCAATCCCTGGTTCTGGAAGAAGAAGAAGAAGGAGAAGAGGAAGAGCAAGAGGAAGAAGAAGAAGAAGAAGAAGAAGAAGAAGAAGAAGAAGAAGAAGAAGAAGAAGAAGAAGAAGAAGAAGAAGAAGAAGAAGAAGAAGAAGAAGAAGAAGAAGAAGAAGAAGAAGGAGCAATAAAGAAATTTAAGGGCAGACCTGAACTCTTTCTATCTACATACCTGCACTGATTGTCTCTGTAGCTTTGACTTCAAACACTTCATGTGGACTCCTTGAAACTATGACCCCAACCCTAACTCTGTATATACTTAGCCTCCCCTCCAGATAGTTGCTGATATCCCTCCAATATCAGCCTGCCTATTTTTTTCCTAAACTCTTTGACTGCTTTTCTTTTTTTCTTTTTTCAGCTTCAAGTGCTGGATTATGTCATGGGACCATCCTGAAACTCAGGGCACCCTATGGCCATCTTTGCCCTCTGTCACATAACTTGCAGTCTGCCTGATGGCCTTTTGCAGTGATTGCTTCCAGGAAGCCTTGAGTTCAGTGAAGAAGTCCTTTCCCGACATCCCAGTGCCCTGTCAGCCCTATATTCCTCAGACACTCTTTTTTTTTTTGTCTTTTTTTTTTTTGAGACAGGGTCTCACTATGCAGTTCAGGATGGCCTTAAGCTCACTTTGTAGCTCAGGCTGGTCTCGAACTCACAACAATCCTCCTGCCTCCGCCTCCCGAGTGCTGGGATTACAGGCATGTGCCACCATGCCCGGCAAAAAATTATTTTATTTTATTTTATTTTTTTTGGCGGAACCAGGGATTGAACTCAGACCCTTGCGCTTGCCAGGGAAGCGCTTATTCCACTGAGCCACCTCCCCAGCCCTCAGACACTCTTAACAAACAAAGGCAGCCTGTCTAATTATAGGTGGAATAAAGTCTGATCTTCTGCATAGCTGCAGCCTCTGCTGTTCCTTCCCACCCCATTACCTACCAGTTCTGTTTAACTCATAGTGGTTTATTTTCTCATGTTGTAGATTTTTTTTTTTCTGTTTTCTCTTAATGTATTTGGCTGTTATAAGGTCTCACTATGCAGCTTGGACTCAGGATGAATCTCCTGCTTTCAGCCTCCCCAGCGCTAGGATTACAGGTGTGAACCACTATGCTTGGACTCTGGCTGGCTCAGCCTGCCCTGGCGGCAGGGCTGGTGCCACCTGTGGTGCCAGGATCAAACCAAAGTCCCTGCACGTGCCTAAGCAGGCGCTTTGGTCCACTGATCTATCTCACCGGCTCTAGATTTATTTATCTTCTCTCTTTCTTTTTTAATTCAGTGCTGAAGTTTAAACTCAGGTCCATAAGTGTTAGGTCCTCACAATTAGACCCATGCTAACCTGAAGAGAAAAACTATAGACCACCACTCTGTTCAAGTAGGAAGCTGCCCCTCCCCAGCCTGAGACACTTAAAACTGTCCATCAGGATGGCTCCCAGGCCTGGTTCTCAGGGTTTCCTGTAAGCTATAGAGTGTCACTCTATAAGTCAACAAAATGCTGCTGTCATTTTGTACTTCCCCCACATGCTTCCCACCAGTTGCATCAGACCCACAAAGGGACCCCTCTCATACCTAAGCTAATTTACAAAGCATATTCTCTTCCTTTGTTCATGGTCAACAGTTTTCTCACCCTTGGCCAGGCTGTACCCAACTCTCTCTGTCTCTGTCTCTGTCTCTCTCTCTC